>JAVRKA010000611.1:0-77851 GCA_034508555.1 Venustoraphidia nigricollis
TTGTACACATAAAAACTTAACAGTCAAGCTATAAAAAGTAGTTGTACACATAAAAACTTAACAGTCAATCTATAAAAAGTAGTTGTACACATAAAAACTTAACAGTCAATCTATAAAAAGTAGTTGTACACATAAAAACTTAACAGTCAAACTATAAAAAGTAGTTGTACACATAAAAACTTAACAGTCAAACTATAAAAAGTAGTTGTACACATAAAAACTTAACAGTCAAACTATAAAAAGTAGTTGTACACATAAAAACTTAACAGTCAAGCTATAAAAAGTAGTTGTACACATAAAAACTTAACAGTCAAGCTATAAAAAGTAGTTGTACACATAAAAACTTAACAGTCAAACTATAAAAAGTAGTTGTACACATAAAAACTTAACAGTCAAACTATAAAAAGTAGTTGTACACATAAAAACTTAACAGTCAAACTATAAAAAGTAGTTGTACACATAAAAACTTAACAGTCAAACTAAAAAAGTAGTTGTACACATAAAAACTTAACAGTCAAACTATAAAAAGTAGTTGTACACATAAAAACTTAACAGTCAAACTATAAAAAGTAGTTGTACACATAAAAACTTAACAGTCAAACTATAAAAAGTAGTTGTACACATAAA
The DNA here is from genome assembly GCA_034508555.1 of Venustoraphidia nigricollis. NCBI lineage: Eukaryota > Metazoa > Arthropoda > Insecta > Raphidioptera > Raphidiidae > Venustoraphidia > Venustoraphidia nigricollis. The sequence goes on from JAVRKA010000611.1 coordinate 628, forward strand.
AACTTAACAGTCAAGCTATAAAAAGTAGTTGTACACATAAAAACTTAACAGTCAAGCTATAAAAAGTAGTTGTACACATAAAAACTTAACAGTCAAACTATAAAAAGTAGTTGTACACATAAAAACTTAACAGTCAAACTATAAAAAGTAGTTGTACACATAAAAACTTTACAGTCAAACTATAAAAAGTAGTTGTACACATAAAAACTTAACAGTCAAACTATAAAAAGTAGTTGTACACATAAAAACTTAACAGTCAAACTATAAAAAGTAGTTGTACACATAAAAACTTAACAGTCAAACTATAAAAAGTAGTTGTACACATAAAAACTTAACAGTCAAACTATAAAAAGTAGTTGTACACATAAAAACTTAACAGTCAAACTATAAAAAGTAGTTGTACACATAAAAACTTAACAGTCAAACTATAAAAAGTAGTTGTACACATAAAAACTTAACAGTCAAACTATAAAAAGTAGTTGTACACATAAAAACTTAACAGTCAAACTATAAAAAGTAGTTGTACACATAAAAACTTAACAGTCAAACTATAAAAAGTAGTTGTACACATAAAAACTTAACAGTCAAACTATAAAAAGTAGTTGTACACATAAAAACTTAACAGTCAAACTATAAAAAGTAGTTGTACACATAAAAACTTAACAGTCAAACTATAAAAAGTAGTTGTACACATAAAAACTTAACAGTCAAACTATAAAAAGTAGTTGTACACATAAAAACTTAACAGTCAAACTATAAAAAGTAGTTGTACACATAAAAACTTAACAGTCAAACTATAAAAAGTAGTTGTACACATAAAAACTTAACAGTCAAACTATAAAAAGTAGCTGTACACATAAAAACTTAACAGTCAAACTATAAAAAGTAGCTGTACACATAAAAACTTAACAGTCAAACTATAAAAAGTAGTTGCACACATAAAAACTTAACAGTCAAACTATAAAAAGTAGTTGTACACATAAAAACTTAACAGTCAAACTATAAAAAGTAGTTGTACACATAAAAACTTAACAGTCAAACTATAAAAAGTAGTTGTACACATAAAAACTTAACAGTCAAACTATAAAAAGTAGTTGTACACATAAAAACTTAACAGTCAAACTATAAAAAGTAGTTGTACACATAAAAACTTAACAGTCAAGCTATAAAAAGTAGTTGTACACATAAAAACTTAACAGTCAAGCTATAAAAAGTAGTTGTACACATAAAAACTTAACAGTCAAGCTATAAAAAGTAGTTGTACACATAAAAACTTAACAGTCAAACTATAAAAAGTAGTTGTACACATAAAAACTTAACAGTCAAACTATAAAAAGTAGTTGTACACATAAAAACTTAACAGTCAAACTATAAAAAGTAGTTGTACACATAAAAACTTAACAGTCAAACTATAAAAAGTAGCTGTACACATAAAAACTTAACAGTCAAACTATAAAAAGTAGTTGCACACATAAAAACTTAACAGTCAAACTATAAAAAGTAGTTGTACACATAAAAACTTAACAGTCAAACTATAAAAAGTAGTTGTACACATAAAAACTTAACAGTCAAACTATAAAAAGTAGTTGTACACATAAAAACTTAACAGTCAAACTATAAAAAGTAGTTGTACACATAAAAACTTAACAGTCAAACTATAAAAAGTAGTTGTACACATAAAAACTTAACAGTCAAGCTATAAAAAGTAGTTGTACACATAAAAACTTAACAGTCAAGCTATAAAAAGTAGTTGTACACATAAAAACTTAACAGTCAAGCTATAAAAAGTAGTTGTACACATAAAAACTTAACAGTCAAGCTATAAAAAGTAGTTGTACACATAAAAACTTAACAGTCAAACTATAAAAAGTAGTTGTACACATAAAAACTTAACAGTCAAGCTATAAAAAGTAGTTGTACACATAAAAACTTAACAGTCAAGCTATAAAAAGTAGTTGTACACATAAAAACTTAACAGTCAAGCTATAAAAAGTAGTTGTACACATAAAAACTTAACAGTCAAGCTATAAAAAGTAGTTGTACACATAAAAACTTAACAGTCAAACTATAAAAAGTAGTTGTACACATAAAAACTTAACAGTCAAACTATAAAAAGTAGTTGTACACATAAAAACTTAACAGTCAAACTATAAAAAGTAGTTGTACACATAAAAACTTAACAGTCAAACTATAAAAAGTAGTTGTACACATAAAAACTTAACAGTCAAACTATAAAAAGTAGTTGTACACATAAAAACTTAACAGTCAAACTATAAAAAGTAGTTGTACACATAAAAACTTAACAGTCAAACTATAAAAAGTAGTTGTACACATAAAAACTTAACAATCAAACTATAAAAAGTAGTTGTACACATAAAAACTTAACAGTCAAACTATAAAAAGTAGTTGTACACATAAAAACTTAACAGTCAAACTATAAAAAGTAGTTGTACACATAAAAACTTAACAGTCAAACTATAAAAAGTAGTTGTACACATAAAAACTTAACAGTCAAACTATAAAAAGTAGTTGTACACATAAAAACTTAACAGTCAAACTATAAAAAGTAGTTGTACACATAAAAACTTAACAGTCAAACTATAAAAAGTAGTTGTACACATAAAAACTTAACAGTCAAGCTATAAAAAGTAGTTGTACACATAAAAACTTAACAGTCAAGCTATAAAAAGTAGTTGTACACATAAAAACTTAACAGTCAAGCTATAAAAAGTAGTTGTACACATAAAAACTTAACAGTCAAACTATAAAAAGTAGTTGTACACATAAAAACTTAACAGTCAAGCTATAAAAAGTAGTTGTACACATAAAAACTTAACAGTCAAGCTATAAAAAGTAGTTGTACACATAAAAACTTAACAGTCAAGCTATAAAAAGTAGTTGTACACATAAAAACTTAACAGTCAAGCTATAAAAAGTAGTTGTACACATAAAAACTTAACAGTCAAACTATAAAAAGTAGTTGTACACATAAAAACTTAACAGTCAAACTATAAAAAGTAGTTGTACACATAAAAACTTAACAGTCAAACTATAAAAAGTAGTTGTACACATAAAAACTTAACAGTCAAACTATAAAAAGTAGTTGTACACATAAAAACTTAACAGTCAAACTATAAAAAGTAGTTGTACACATAAAAACTTAACAGTCAAACTATAAAAAGTAGTTGTACACATAAAAACTTAACAGTCAAACTATAAAAAGTAGTTGTACACATAAAAACTTAACAATCAAACTATAAAAAGTAGTTGTACACATAAAAACTTAACAGTCAAACTATAAAAAGTAGTTGTACACATAAAAACTTAACAGTCAAACTATAAAAAGTAGTTGTACACATAAAAACTTAACAGTCAAACTATAAAAAGTAGTTGTACACATAAAAACTTAACAGTCAAACTATAAAAAGTAGTTGTACACATAAAAACTTAACAGTCAAACTATAAAAAGTAGTTGTACACATAATAACTGCTTAAAGTGCATAATAACTGGTTAAAATGCATAAAAACTGGTCAAAGTGCATAATAACTGGTTAAAATGCATAATAACTGGTTAAAATGCATAATAACTGGTTAAAGTGCATAATAACTGGTTAAAGTGCATAATAACTGGTTAAAGTGCATAATAACTTGTTAAAATGCATAATAACTGGTTAAAATGCATAATAACTGGTTAAAATGCATAATAACTGGTTAAAATGCATAATAACTGGTTAAAATGCATAAAAACTGCCTAAAATGCATAAAAACTGCCTAAAATGCATAAATACTGCCTAAAATGCATAAAAACTGCCTAAAGTGCATAAAAACTGCCTAAAATTCATAAAACCTGCCGAAAATGCTTAAAACCTGCCTAAAAGGCATAAAAACTACCTAAAATTCACGACGCCGAGCCATTGAATCGAGGCTCGGCGTTGCCGTGTGTGTCGAATCACCGCGCCAATCTTCATTTGGCCTTGTCGTGTGTGTTCGATCGCCGATCCAAAATCCGTTTAGTAGCAAACAAAGAGTGCAGCGAAGCAGTCGTCGTCGTGTAGGTACCTAGTAATAAATATTAAAGCTGTTGTTATGTCGTCACGAGATTTTGTGCTCGACATGATAGAAATATACAGACTGCATCCATGTTTGTCGCAAATCACTAATCATGATTACCACGATAAAATAAAAAGAAATCGTGCCCTCGACGACATATTAGATTTATTTAAGACGAAGGACCCACATGCCAGCCGAGAAACGGTCCAAAAAAAATTAGGGTCTGTCACTAGGCTCAAGGGAGATATATTGAACCAAGGTTAAATGAATCAGTTGTTTTCTAGCTGCAAAACATTGTTTTTGCCATTTAGTATTCGATTTTCTTTTTCTGATGTAAATGCAAACAGCAACGGCAGCTAAATTTATGGATTCCTCCTCATCCATAGTCGTAATTAAGTTGAAAATAATACGTAATCAGAGGTTACTTTTCATAAATTCACAACCGGTCACTTGCTGGTGATTAAAAACACTGTGTGGATCGATGCGTTCGTATATGTCCCTCTAATTTGGACTGAGGACAAATGGACTGGAGCCAAATGGCCTCGAGACAAATGGATCGGTCGTGAATGGGGACCTTTATATAGGCAATCCTACATGCTTGAATGTTCTGGATTACTGATTGTTATGGATGTCAAATTAGTAAATACTTTAATATTTTTATTATTCGGTTATTTTATAAAGACAGTGTACAGTTCATTAGGTGATCGATCCCCCGTTTTTCATAAATGTATTAAAAGATGTTTTAAATCAAATTGCACCGACGGTGTGTATATTGTATTTAATATTGACATTTTGAGGTTACGCTACTGTATTATAAGTATTAGTTGAAGCATAATTTATAATATTATATATTTTTAGATGGTTCATCGTACAAACAAAATAAAATACAGCCATTAGATTTGAAATTGTTGCAATGGAAATGTATCGATGATTGTAAATACGTTTGTATGTGGGGAACTGTTGAAACCTTTGTTGAAAGTGGTTGGAGAGTACCACAATTTTACGGAAAAGTGTGGCATATTAATTATTGTTATAATTATTATATTATATAACCGTGTACTCGGAAAGTATAACCGTTTATGTCGAATGCCCGCATTTTTTCTATCGCTAGATATATTTTTTGATGTAAGGATTGCGCCTGTTTTCTTTACGAAACAGGCGAATCGCTTTAATTTAGTATTAATATCCTGTATAATAACGTTTGCGATATCAGTTAAAAGTCAAGGACGTTTCGTTCAGTTATTTTTTTTGTGTTTGCTTAAAAAAACATTGAAAGAATAACATCACATATTAGTATTAAACTTCGTAGGTATAATAATATACTGGCACGACTTTAAGTCTCATTATGCAGAAACACACACTAAAAATCTGATAAACGGTTGACCCTGCAGGCCATCTCTGGAACTTCCCGCTCAAAACTATCGAAATTATACATATTCGCACGTATAGTTGGGTTTAAACTCGATTCGATGAAAAATCCGGAAGTTAACTGAAAAAAACACCTTTTTTGGAACTTTTGAATCGCTCGAACGAATCAACCGATCAAGATGCGGTTTACTGCATTCTGCGTTGTTTTTTGAGGACGGTAGCTGATTAGATTTTAGAATTGATCGGAAGAATGACAGTAAGATAAAAGTTATTTCAGAAAAACATTTTTTGAAGATTTTATTCTTGAAATTTCTCAAAATCTAATTTTAGTAAAACCCTTTCGAATGTCGCAAACCGCATTCCGATCGGTCAAGCCGTTCAAAAGTTATGAGGTTTACATACATACAAACCACCGGGACATCGTCGTAAAACTAGTCAGAATAACTTCCTAGGATCTCAGAACGTCGAGATCTGATGAAAATACGTGGTGAAAATAACTTCCCAATTTTTAAAAATAGCGGGAAGATGAAAAAATGACAGCTGGTTGAAAAATTAGGGATGCGTTTCGTAATTTTCTAGAACCGCATAAAACCAAAGAAATTGTTAAAAACCATTAATCACAGACAGAGACAGATAAGATTCGTTATGTGTTGATTTTTTCCAACGACGTACTTTATTCCGATTATTATGTTTGCATACGCTTGACGAATTCGGTCGGCTCACAAACCCAACTAAACGATTCACAAACAATTTTTAATCGTCCGATTTTAAAGTTTGGAGGGGACTGCACGTCTATACTAAAGTTTCCCATACAACTATACGATTGACCGACCAATAATAATTGCTGTCGGCACCCGACTTAAAAATCGTAATCAATCTTAATATTTTACAAGAGATGATTCGACACAAGCGGTCTTGCCTTCTGAGATCACGTCATAGCAACCAATTAAATTAATATAGGAATCGTTCAATGTTTTTAGTGGCCATTTATTCGACTACTAGGCATCCAAGAACCAGCGTCTGTAATCTTTTCATTATGCAATCTAATCGCCAACGTAGTTATGTTAAAAAAATTTAGAAAAACTGTGAGAAAGGGTTCGCCGCTCTACTGGTTTTGGCATACTTTTGCACTGGTAACATTTGATGCATTAATTTTAAATTAAGTTAAATATACGAAGATAATATTTTATCTTGCATCGTAAATTTAACTGTCTCCAAAAGAAACTGACACCAATATAGCATAGTGTCCATTTTAAAACTAATTCCCAATAAATTAGACACATACGTACGATTAACAAGAAATCATATAAAATAAAATATATTTCGCTTGTTTTTCCGAAAAGGGCGCTTGGCCGAGACGCCATAATCTCTTAAATATCAGAGGCAATGTATTATAGGACGCAGAGAAAACTGAAAGGGGAGCGGTCGATTGTCGTTACCCAGGACGCAAATTTTCCAAATACGGCCTTCTTTATTATTATTTTTAATTATAAATTAAAAACCTAATTAAAACTTGTCACAGTTATGATAAGAACCTGACACAACTATTTTTATAGCTTTGGAACAACGACATATTGTAATCGAGCCGAACCCGACTAGAGATAATATACCTGGATGGGTAATAAAATCGTAGAAAATCGATTGAACGGTTCTCGAGTTATAAGCGGGCAAACAGACAGACAGACAGACGTCGCGTTTTATAATGATAGATAAGAATGTACAAACATCTATTATTATTAATATAGATTATGTAAGGTGTGTTTCTAGGCTTCGATACATACCTGGTTTTGGTCGGTAGTCTTCCATTGTCGGGATACAGAATTCACTGAATTTATGGACTACGCGTGCGCATTTTCATATGTTTTGTTTTCAACGTATTGCGCCGGAATAAGGTACGACCACGTATGTACATATTTTCGACCGAGGCCGAGAAAGAACCCAAGTTTGGCTTTGGCTAAAAAATCGCTCTTCGGTCAGACTCGAATAATATCGTAATCGCTGAGCACAAATAAATTATTTGAAATATAAATACGGTTAATTAATGTCTTTCTTTTCTTTCTAGACTTCTTTATTGGCAATCGAAAAAATTGAAATTCCTGCTGACTGCACTAACATCGACCATTCTATTCAATCACGTAACATACCTCAGCATTGGAAGTTTCGACTACAGCTACAACATGCGAGCCAATATCACTGTCGGTAAATAGAGACTTTTTTGCTTCCGTTCCAAAATATTAAAGGAAAAGTCCCAAAAAAGGAACATACGAGGTCGGAACACACCTGGATATATCGTGCGATTTGACCGAATGAAAGAAAAGCCAGGAGAGTCGCGATCATCGGCGCAAAAATACCTGAAAGGATTATATTCTTTTGCAAAAGTATACGGCGATTTAACTGGCCGCCGAACTCCAGCGACACTTTCACTTTGCGGCCAACTGTCTCCCTCCAATTTTAATTGTATTTTGACCAGTAGAAAATTTGACAAGTCAACATCCAATGCCGGCGACGACCGGCGACTAGTGCTTGACGATAGATTAACTGCGGGATTATTGTATAGACGGACTAATAGATTACTGTTCCCACGACAGCTGGTGTATTTCGCTAATGTTTGCGCTTAAACAGACTGGGAATGCCGGTCCGGGCTGCGCAAACAATATGACGGAAAGAGGTAGCGACGACTGCGGTATAGTCGTTCCATCTTTGTTCTTCGACAAAGGCGGGCCGGAAAAAGACACACACATATACCGTGTCTATCGCATTCTCTTTCCTGTCGGTTTCAATACATTACAGAAAAAGCTTCCGTTGTCATGTAGTCGCGGAAATTCCGGCTTAATTAATATATTCGAGTTTTGATGTTGTATCAGGTGCGACAAACGCAATTCTATGGCTGCTTTGGTCTTTTCGGAACAGAAAAACACACGGCCACGTTTGGAAATGTGTAATGTTTACCGTGCTGGCGTGTTTTGTTAGCGTGCTGGAAGTTTTTGATTTTCCACCGATTTTATGGATCCTGGATGGTCATGCGCTGTGGCATTTAGCGACCGTTCCACTTATTGTCCTGTTTTATAGGTAAAAAACAAAACATACTATTACACTCTCTAAACTGTACGACCTTCACAAAGTAAACGTTTCGAGTGTTCGTTTCGTTTGTTGATATTTTTTCAAAATAGACACTACCTAAATCTCATCTCAATAGTATTTAGTTTAGGATAGTTCGATGCCAGCCATATTTGCGTTCTTTCTTTTATTTGTGCACTGGACTTCAGGCTTGCATTAGGGATCCCCCTAAACGCTTTCATTAAATTAATTGTTGCTACAACTTTATCGTCAAACTAAGTAAGTAAATCTTTTGAAGTAAAACTTCTATACCGTTTGGTTGGCTGCGCGATCTATGCTCACTCCTCTTTTATCTTTTCTTTTGCTCAAATTAAGGCAGCATGTTTTCCTGAATACTATTTTATCCTGTAAACAGATTTCTCTTTCGTAACTCATTTTCCGGATAGATTCAATGCTGTTATTAGTTAGTAGATGTTGAAACAACACCGCACTGTAAACATTTTTATTGTTGCAGTTTTGTAATTGATGACGTTACATTTTTGAGAAACGAAACGCAGATGAAGATTTCATTAAAGAAACTATAATCAAGTGTTCTAGTCGCTTCTAGTATTTTGTATTGTATTTTATATAATAAAAAAACGCTCAAATAAATCTGTAGATTCCTAATTAGTGTATTTGCCATATGGCAACATACACTATTGGCATCGGTCGGATGGTGGGACCTAGGGGTCGGACCAAAATCTCTCGACGTTTCATAACCTCCTAAACACTTTGGCACCATTTTTAAAAATGTTTATATATATATGTATATATATATTTATATATATACACGTATATATATATATATATATACGTGTATATATTATATAAATATAGGTATAATATATACATATATATATAAACATTTTTAAAAATGGTGCCAAAGTGTTTAGGAGGTTATGAAACGTCGAGAAATATATATATATATATATATACGTATATATATATATATATATATATATATATATATATATATATATATATATATATATATATATGTGTGCGGGCAATAACTTTCGAAAGAGTTAATTGATTTCAACTAAATTTGGCCCACGTGTTGAAATCCATCACCGCAAGAAGCCTATTTAAAATGGGCCTAATCGGGCCATCTTAAGGGTAGTTTTTAGGGGTTAAAAAATGTTTTTGGGCCCTAAAATACCGAAAAAAATCTCCGAATCGTTTCAAAATTGAAATTTAATCCTCAGGCAGTAATTAAAATGTGTCCCTAAAATTTTAATAAAATCGACCTTACAGTACCGGATTTAAATATTTTAAGAAAGACTAGTTTGCAGATAGTGAATTATTTACTGAAAGGTGTATATAACTTGGTATAGAGGTTCGATTGATAATAATATTGCAATTAAGAAAAAAAAAATGTTATTTTAAGGGGTGTATTAAGGAGTAAAATTTTTTATTTTTCCCAAAAACCAATATAAGTTCGCATAATAAAGCCACACTGCCTGAATAAGCAAATACACTATATTGTCGGCAGGGTTTTGGCACTGCGACCCGGGTTTTTTATTTTTCCAGTTGGGTTTTTATATTGTCAAAGCTGTCATACGAGACAGAGGTCGCATTTAGTTGACTGGACTAGACTACAAACCAGCTGACCCGACGTTTGGTTCAATTTCACACTTTGACACCATCTGTTATCCATGCTTTAGCAAAAATATTAAAGTCCAAAACGTAACGGATTTTCTTTAAATTGTGCCGCATGTAAACCGGCCAATATGCTATTTGAATAGAATATGTTCCGTTTTAAGAGTTATCAGGGTTGCAGTCTACGCCAACGATTTCAGGTTTGATGACTTGAACTTAATGAGGAAGAATAAATCTGCTTCTTTAGGAAATATAATAGATTAGCGGCCCGGTCCAACTTCGCCCGCATTTGTAAATTGTCTATTAAAGATAAATTGTAAACAGTGAAAGTGAAATTCTAGTGAATTATTTGTTGTTTCAAGTGATACTTTTTAAGGCAACTGTGAAAAAGTAGCAGTGGAATATATACTTGCACATCACTAAATCAGTCGTTATTGTCGGTATAATAGAACATGACGTATTAAGATGTATAATTTTTAGTGACGTTTTATTATTAATTTTCGACTACAGTATTCTTTTCGCGTGTTTTAAACCTAATTTACTGAATAGCACAAAGTTTTTTCTGATGCTTCTTTGGAGCGGCGTTCATCCTTTGACAACAGCTCTGACAACAGTTACCGGCTTTGGCCGTTGTAAGTGCTGCCCTGTCTTGGCGATCTTTCAGACATTTATTTAATTCTAATCTCAATTCTTCTATTTCCCTTCTTTGTCTTCCTAATTCGGATGTTAAACTTGCCATGTCCTGTTTATTCTCCTCGTCGTTCAATTTATCCTTAGATTTTAAACCCTGTGTTTTGATTTTGGTTAAAACCTTTTTGCGTATCACCTTTGCGCCAGACTTTTTTGTGTGCATTTTTGTTCGTGTAGTAGTTGTTTCGCCAACAATGTGACGATCGCTACTGTGTTTTTCTATTGGGCTCTTATCGACCTTAGAACTTTTTTTATTACGTCGTTTCAATTTTGTTTCTACGCCAGTATTATTAGTAGGAAAAATGTTTTCGTTCAAAGCACTTTCTTTACGCGAAATTTTTTTTTTGCATAATGAACGTTTTTTACCGGAAGGAATGGTACTTTTGCTTGAGGCGGTGTCGTTTTTTTCGGTGTTATTTTTGCGAACAGTAACTGATTTTTGTGACGAATTCACTTTTTCTTTTGGTTTTATCCCTGCGGAAATGAATTAATTTTAATGCGGTAAATTTTTATATAATCGGCAGTGTCAGACTGACGAGATTACTGATTAGAGTTACTACTACTTACCGCAATCCATTCTACCCATTTACTAGAAAAAAAACCCGCCCAAAGTTGTCTGACTGCTAGAAAATAGTGATTTAAAGTCTTAAACGGTACTGGGAACCAGTACCGTTTATGTCCTCGGGTTGCAATTCAAAAAATCACATATTTACATTACAATAACATTTTGTGCATTTGTATCAGTTGAGTAATTTATGTATTTTTGAAAATGATTTATCCGTCGTCCATATTTATTTTTGAACACAACGCCTATAAAATCGTCTTAATATGCTTTTTAATTACAAAATGTTAATACTCTGACCCTTGATATTAAAGGCTTTCTAGCGGTTACCTGTATTCTTACGATTCTTGCGCGGGCATAGCTGATATCCCGCCGTGTATTTATTAGCGGGACACATTGACTTGTTGCACGAATGAAATGTTTTACATTTTGGTTTGGAATTAGGGTTCATTATTTCAGTATAACCGAGCCTTAGTTTATATCTTTCACAAATGGCATGGTGATAATTTATGGGACGATACGAATGTCGGTTCGAATAATAGCTGGACGTTCCGGAAGATCTTATATTATTATTCGTATGCCGCGGTCGCTCCGTCGTTCGCGCGCACTCGCAACACCGGTCTCGATGCGGGTATCTTTCAGTGTCGGCCGTAATGGCGACGACGGGTCCGTTAAAAAATGAGAACATGGAACAGAAACAGCGAGGTCGAAGGTTCTTATAGGTGCCATTTTTATTTCGATTTTCGATCTGGACTTGTTTTTCGGTTTTATTGTGTCTCTTCGTCACATTTTTTTCTTGTTCTGGTGGTTTAGGTTTCTTCTTTCGAGAAATTCGCATTCAAACAGCTTTCTATTTAATTTTTAGATGCATATTTTAAGATTTTCGTTATTCAAGTTACCAAAATGCAGGTTTTCAATGTATCAATATTATTGCGGTCATTTCAATTTATTTAATTTTCGCCTGTTGCAAGATCACAAATTTTGTAACATAATAAGCTAAAAAACAGATTTAATCATTTTTTTAACGACATTTCACAAAAGAACCAACTGACGCGACTTTGTAAGTTATTTAACGGTAAGTGTTGTAACTATGGTATCTTGACTTTTTGAAGTTATACTTCTTTTGGCGCGTTATGAAAAAATAATAAGAGTGAATTTTTACGCTGTGGCATATGCCTACGCTTTTGGTGGAAAAAAAATGAAGATAGAGCTCGATGTATAGGGGGCCGGGCGATCCTTGCATTTTAGGTGCGTGGTTGGTGCGATTTATCTGGGTCCTTGGAGTCTATTTAAAACGCGTTGGGCCGAACGTGAACCGTCGACTAAAATCGGATGCGGTTTTTTGGGCGATTTTCGTTCATTTTTCTATTTTTACGAGGCGATCCGACACTCGACCATGCGGTTCGAACCGGCACAGGGTCTCTATTAGATTGACACGGCATATGTGTTTTTTTCCTCATGTCTCACGGAATTTGGTCATACGACCTCGAGGCACATCTTAAACGAATGGGTAGAAAGACACACTCAAAACCACTTTTTATAGCTTTTTTATTCGCAGACTGTGTAGTGTATATCGACTATCAGGAAACATTGGAAAAGTCACCGCCTACTTTTGGGCAATTTTACGTCACAGTTGTGGAAAGATGCTTCGATGGAGTTGTATCTGATATATAGGCTGAAAAATGTTTTAAATTAAAAATTAGTTTTTATTCGCGGCAAAGAAGTGTAACTTCCGACGCGCGTACAATAAGTACACGCACCCTTTTTAACACGCTTGTATCAGTTTCAATGCGCTCTATGTACGTATTGATGTGACGGGATCTTTCAACGTAATTTTCACCGACTTCAAAACGTCCGATTGAACCCTATCAAATATTTTTTCTGGTAACTCTGAATTAAGTATCGGATACTGTTAAAAATTGCTGTACTGACAGATAACTATCTTCTGAATTCAATGATGTCGCTCGAAGAGTTGGAATTACTACCACTGCAAAGGTAAGGTACAATTTCCTTTAAGTTTACGTGAGAAATGTTATTTCTGGTTGTCAACACATCAAATGTCATTTTAAATAGTTAGATTTCAGAGTACGAAGTAGAGTTCTTATTGCTATCAGATAGTGTCAATTTCAAGCTATTAGCTAAGTATTTTTGAAATTTAAAGTGACCTGGAATTTATTTTTAAAGACTAATAAACTATTTACAGTGATCTGTAATTTATGTTTATGGTTTTGCTACGAGACATTAAATGTAAATAAATATTAGTAGCGACTTAGGACGGAATTTGCTTTAATCATTTTATATAGATCTGAAACTCAACTATATACCATCAAAGAAGAAAATTTGGAATAAAATCCGGATCCCTTTCGAATTCGGTATACTTGTAAAAGACGACCATGACGACATACAAAACTCAATGAGCATTTCCGGAGGTCTGTATCTATTACGGTTACGGAGATAGAGCCATTCAAAAAAAATTGTAAAATCAACACATCTTGAAAAGACCACCGATCGCAAACTTGAGCTTATTTATAAATTTAAAACATCATTTTCTGTTAGTCTAAAGCTGTCTTACAGAGCCGTGGAGAGCCAAAACACGACTTTTCGATTTTTGACGACAATCGGGTTGTTTTTGGACAAAATTGGAAAATCTCTCAGTATGCTTATAGAAAATGATACGCTGTATACAAGGAGCCTAGCCGTTGTTAAAAAATTTGCACACGTATTAAGGACCAATGACAATACAAAAATTTGATAACTTTGTCCTAATGTCCTGACCAGGATCATCAGATTAAAAAAAGACTAATTTTACTGGTTAAACATATGTACCATCCAGTACAGTAACATATAAGATTATAAAAACCATAGACATATAAAAACGAAATTTCAATATATATATATATATATATATATATATATATATATATATATATATATATATATATATATATATATGTTACGGTAAAAGTAGATATTGCGGCAAATGTACACATTTTCCGGTAAATGTGCACATTTGCCTTCTCGTTTGGGTAATGTGCATTCAACTAATATTTACAATTTCAAAGAAGGGAAATGTACATTGAATTCACAATGACCATGTCGTTTTGGTAAATGTGAGCATACAAAATACGAAATCGTTATTAAAGCCTTTTGTATTATGTTTATTTAAATAAATACTTTTTTACTGCAACAACATTTTTAATTTATTTGTATTCCACCTTGACATAATATATAATATGCAAAGAAAAGTATGTTTTGTTTGTCATTTACATTTTTTAATTAAAATAATTTTCGTTATTAAAGCCTTTTGTATTATATAAAAAAATATACGGTTGATTTTTGAGTCAATTTCTTTTATTTAATGTGGCGACGTTTCAATTACTAATTTGTAATCTTCTTCAGGCCTGTGAATAATAAATTCTTCAGTTAAACTATTATATATAAAATATAGTTTTTTAAATAAATAAATTTTAATAAATTTAATAAATTTAATTTATTTAAATAAATTTCTGCAACAACATTTTTAATTTATTTGTATTCCAACTTTTCTTAAAACATGAAGGTAAGAGTATACATTAACCAAAACGTGAAGGCAAGAGTACACATTTCCCGGGAAATGTACATATACATTATATTCAGTTCACATATACCTAACTTTTTGGGAAATATACACATTTTACGGTAAAAGTGTACATTTCCCAAGAGTGTACATTTACCGTAACATATTAATATTAATAATTAAGTTATTTTGTCTAATTTTAAGAAATTGTTTTTATGAATTATTTTATTTAAGGGTTAATTATGGCGACCAATTATGATATTCCAGAGTTAAATGATAACATTTTCTCGGTTTTACATATAAATATTCGCTCGCTCAGTAACTGTTTTAATATATTTAAGGATTTCGTGAATGAAAATAATTTTGACATCATTGCATTAACGGAAACTTGGCTTACATCTAATCAGGATTCTGCTCAATTTTCAATAGAAGGGTACAATTTATTTCGGTCTGACAGACTTGTAAAACGTGGTGGAGGCGTTGCTTTTTATGCAAAAACAAATATTTCAGTTAACGTAGTGGATATTAATGAAATATGTAGTGACTATTCAGAAGTCGAACAACTTTGGATACAATTTTCTTGTAACAAAAAGAAAATAGGTTTAGGTGTTATTTACAAACCACCGCTTGTCTCATATACACAGCTGGTTTCTGTTGAACGTATACTGTCGCATATATCTCCATCTTTAAATTGTGTACTTTGCTTAGGAGATTTTAACATAAATTATTTAAATAACCGTACTCCAGAATTTGCTTTCCTTAACAACATTGCCACCTCATTTAACTTAAGGCAAGTAATCAATACTGCTACACGTGTAACTACTTCATCACAAACTTTAATTGATTTACTCTTTATATCTGATCCTTCTCTTTTAGTTAAATCAGGTGTAGTTAATGATGGCTTATTTTCTGACCATAACAAAATTTTCTGTGCTTTAGATATTCCAAAACCTTATAAACATCATAAATTTGTTACATATCGGGATTACAGAAATATCGACATTAATGCGTTTCAACGAGATGCAGAACTTGTTAACTGGAATGAAATTGTTGACCATAATGATCTTAATGACAAAGTAAAGTGTCTGAACGATAACATACTAACTCTTTTCAATATACATGCCAAATTAAAAAGGGTAAAAATTACTAAACCCCACACACCATGGATAACGCCTGTTATAAAATTAATGATAAAGTTAAAAAATAAAGCTCTCTCGGATTACAAAAAAACTAAAAGTGATTCTAAATGGCTGTACTTTAAACAGTTGCGTAATTATACTACTTCTGCGGGAAAAACAGGCGTATCTAAAATTTTGCAACGATAAAATATGCAAAGACAATAAATTGTTTTGGAATAATATTAAACATTTCGGTGTTAATAGTACTAAATCTTCTGAACTTCCAGAGCACTTCAAGGAAGCCAATGAATTTAACAAGTTCTTATCTCATCAGCCCAGCTTTGTATCTGATGCAGTTTTAAATGAATATTCAGAACACAACATCCACTCCTCTAATTCGTTTACGTTTAATTTAGCTACAATTTCTGAAATAGAATCAATTATAATTAATTTAAAATCTGAGGCTACTGGTGCTGATAATATTTCCTCTAGAATGCTTAAACTGGCTTTGTCCTTTATTAGTCCATACGTAACACACATTGTAAACTCTTCTATACTTTCGCAAGAAATCCCGACCATGTGGAAAATTGCACTTATCAAACTAATTCCCAAAATAAGCTTGCCTATCACATTTAATGATTTAAGACCTATAAGCATTTTGCCAGCATTATCTAAGGTTTTAGAAACAGTTTGTTGCAGACAGATTACAGCCTATCTTGAGCGTAATAAGATTCTACCATCAACGCAATCTGGATTTCGTAAAGGATTTTCAACCACCTCAAGTCTACTAAATCTATGTGATGATCTAGTTCGCGCTACCGATAATTCTGAAATCTCACTGCTTGCCCAAATAGATTTTTCTAAAGCTTTTGATGTTATAAATCATGATCTTCTCATTATTAAACTTAAGTCCATTGGGTTTTCACCTAGTGCTGTTAATTGGTGTAGACATTATTTAAGCTATAGAGCCAGACAAGTTAAATTTAGTGAAACTAAAATATCAAATTACTTAAATATTACTTGTGGTGTACCTCAAGGGTCAATTTTAGGACCGATTTTCTTTCTCATTTTTGTAGTCGACCTACCATCAATTTTATCTCACTGCTCTATGCACTCTTATGCTGATGACACACAATTGGTACTTAGCTTTGATCCATGTGAATCAGTTAAATTTGGTAATTTCTTTAATAATGATCTTGAATCTCTCTCAATCTGGGTCACTAAAAATGGACTTAAGGTTAATCCCGATAAATCGTTGTTTATGATAGTAGGACGTAAGATACAACGCGAAAAGTTTATTACAAAAAATATAAGCATTTGCTTTCAAAACAAACAGCTTCAACCGTCAGATAGTTTTAAAAGCCTAGGGGTCTATCTGGATTCAGATTTGCGTTTCACGGAGCATGTCAACAAAAAATTGCAAGCTGCTTATATTCGGTTAAAATCCATATATCAGTACAGATCTTCCTTTTATATCACCATAAAATTACGTCTAATCAATTCAATAGTATTGCCAGTCATAAGCTATTGTGATACAGTTTATGTACCTCACTTGCGAGTAGTGGACAAAGAAAGATTAAGAATGCTCCAAAATTCCTGTGTCCGATATGTAATATACGGTATACGTAAATTCGAGCATATTTCCGCCTACAGAATTAAATGCAATATGGTTGATGTGTATGATGTTATGACTGTGCATTTTCTTGTATTATTGTACAAGATTATCATATCTAAAGTTCCCAGTTACCTCTTCAAAAAATTAATATTCAAAGATAATCTGGCAGCTGACTTTACTTTAAGAAATAAAAATAATATGTGCATCCCTAAATTTCATTCTAATAAATTTAAAAATACTTTTTCTTATCTTGCTCCCTCTTTTTATAATTCATTACCGACCACCTTCAGAAACTTAAATTTATCCTCTTTTACAAAAAAAGTCAAAAAGAAATATTTAAAAATTTAATATAGGAGTGATTATATAATTTAATAATAAAACGATGTATAAACACGATATTTTCTGAATATCGTCGCTAAAATTATCTCTCCTTATTTTTAATTGTATGTTTTTAATTACGTATGTGTTTACTAGTTATATATGTCTATTTGTATTTAATCAAAAGGTTAAGTTGTAAAGCAGTTTTGTTAACTGAACTTCGCCTGTTTGGTAAGTGTCTACTTATTAAATAAAGAACTTATTATTATTATTATTATTATTAATATTATTATTATTATTATTATATATCTACATATATAATTTCCAATTGTGTGTCCGGATGTCCGTCTGTCTTTCCAGACCCTCCAGAAGGCCCCAGCAGACTTAGGAAGTTGAAATTTGGCACACTTATAGTACGAAACACGTGACAGATCCTTACGTAGCCGGATTTTCGATTTTCTCCCCGGGGGTCAAAATAGGGGGTTTTTTAGAAAAAAACTTCATAGAACATAATAGGCCATGGATGGGTATTTAGTTGCCTTGGTTACCAATAACAAACTCAGAAACATGATATCAAATGTCAAATAAGTTTGCAAATAATTAAAAAATTTTTAATTAAGCTAATAATCAGTTGAATAAAGTGTAGAATAATTGTGTGCGCAGTGAGTTATTAGTTTACAGATTATTTTTCGTCTTATAGCAGTAAAAAATGTGAGTTAAAAGAAAACACTGAAAAAATTAATATTACAATTTAGTGCATATGGAAAACCATACTTCTGTATGGAAAATACGAAAACCGCAATTTGGCGTCTAAAATAGGTTTAGGAGTCACAGTGTTGCCAGAAATAATTATGGTCCAATATGTTTTTAATATATTCACAGTTCAGGTTTAAGAAAGTTGCTGTTGCAGAAACTATGAAACATGAAATTTGGAATACATACCTATTTCTTCTATAACCTAACAAAGGGATATTCAAAATATGTTTTTACAGATTGGGCGCTCATAAAAAAATCGATCTAGATAAGTTTTATTCTTGGAAGCCCCCGTTTTCTTACAAATTTAATCATTTAAAAAAATAATTTTTTGACGTTTCAAAATACTGTAATATTGTAAGTAAGTTTTGGAATTACAAATGAGCAATTGTGTCAGAATACTGAAAATGAATCCCTTTAATATGTTATACTAAGTAAGACGTAAATTATTTTAATAAAAATGAAGAAATATTGTTAATAGTGTTAACTAATATTTCAATAATTGGCGTAAGGTATGTTATTTTTATATCATGACGTATTATTAAACATTATTCTAGCCTAGAATTTCAGCTCCAGAAAAGTGAAAATAGACACATTTTTCCAAACAAAAAAAAGCACAAAAACCTGAAATTAATAGCACTTAAAACTGTATTTAGATACGTGTCATTTTAATACCGTTAACCATTTTGTTAGTTCCTTTGGGAATAATCAATATCTAGAAAACATTGCTTTTATATTATTATTCGTTTTAAGTGAAAATAGTTGATTTCAACTTATTAATTTTAAAAACACAGTAATGTAGGTAACATATTTAATTTCACTAAATAAACACATGCAATTTTTGTCGAATTTTTAAACACACTGACTGCCTAAACCTATTGCTATACAAATAATTCAAGAATTTCAAGGCGGGTTATTTTGATTTTTCACCGCTGCTTTTAAGTACGAAAACCGGATATATATTTTTATTGACGATTTTAACTTAAACTTGACTACTGTCAAATTTTCGAAAATGATCACGCACTGTTAAATCATAACCTTCACATATCATTTTTGCGACAATAAATAAATATTTTCAAACAATGAAAAAATACCGTTAATTTATTTCAGTTACATTTTAATGATACCAAAGTTTCTTAAGCGATAATCAAGAAACTTTGGTATCATCAAAATGTAACTGAAATAAATTAACGGTATTTTTTCTTTGTTTGAAAATTTTTATTTATTGTTTCATTGTTACCAATTTTTTTAATTGTTATTTTAAATGAGAAAAAAAATTAAAAAACATAATATACATTTTTGTATACTATTTTAAAAATCACAGCAAATTAATATATTGTTTATTGAGCTCCCCGAGCAAAGCTCGGTCTCCTAGACTAATTAATTAATTCATGTAAGTTTTTCAACATATATGTGTAATTTGTTTTTTTCCACGCCTTACTTACTATATGCTACGTCAAAAATTTTTAATTTACAAATAAAACCATTAAAAAATAATTATTCGCCCAGCGTGGGACTACAACTCAGGATCCTGCAGATTTGAATTTGATCCACACATTTTGACTTCCTAGGTCAACGGAACATAACTTAAGGGGGTCTTCTAAAATATATTATGTTAAGGTACATGTTATATGTACAAGCAATATGCTATTTTGAATATTTGAACTTCAATTGTGCCTGACGGAGACAAGCCTAACCCACTAGTATATATATATATATCGTGTGTGTGTGGAGCGTGCGCGGACAATAACTTTCGAACGAGTTAATTGATTTTAACGAAATCTGACCCACGTGTTGGAATTAATCATCGCACGAAGTCTGTTTAAAATCGGCCTTATCAGACCATTTTAAGGCGTGTATTTGGGGGTTAAAAATTGTTTGGGGTCCAATAACACCGAAGATATTCTCGGAATTGATTCTAAATTGAAATTTAAGCTTTTAGTATAAATTAAAAGGTGTTCCTAAAATGTTAATAAAATAATAATACGTTATAACAGGAATACATTACCGAAATGTCGTGTCAAAGACCAAGTCAAGGAAGAATTTAATAAAAAAATCGGTCAAGTGCGAGTCGAACTCGCGCGAAGAGGGTTCCGTACCTACTATTCCGTTTTCCGTGGGTACTTTAAGACTTAAGATTTTCGTTTCAATTTTCCCTATTTTTTTTTTCAAAATTTTAGGCGCAGTAGTTTCGGAGATAAGGGGAGGGGAACGGTCAATTATTGTTCATCTATTTTCTTAAATAACTTACATATGTGTACCAAATTTCAACTCAATCGATCCAGTAGTTCGGCGCAAATTGGCTTTGACAGTGGAACGGACAGACACACGAGTGATCCTATAAGGGTTCCGTTTTTTCCTTTTGAGGTACGGGGAACCCTAAAAAAAAACTCTATAAGACCTTATGGAACATTCCATAGAAATACAGTTTGCTGTTTCAAAACGAAATCTTATTAAATAATTTTACAATGATTATATTAAAAAATATATAAGTCAATAAGTGTTTTGTTTTCGATTCTCTTCGAACTTCATTAATGATGTTACTATCTGCACAGCTGATCACAGGTTCCGGTTTAATGTTTTCAGAAACGATCGATACGGATTCGCCGTTATCAGTCAGCAGGTTATCGTGAATGTACAAATCGTTATCATATTTTTCGAATTCCGTAGTTGACATGGTCGGTAATAAGGCGATATTTAAAACGGTCGCTTTACCTGCGTCAACCTTAAAATCAATTGACTGTTTGTTAAGTCCTTTCGATACCTAAAATTAAATATTTGTAAGTCATAAATCGTTAAAAAATATTCAGCTATTTTAATTATATTTAATAATTATTTTAAGAAGATACTCTATAATATTATGTATAGGCAATGCTTTACAGGAAAACTATAATATGCTTCCGCATCGTTTTCGAAATTCAAAGGCAAAATTGTGGTTGATGATATATGGAATTCGCACGTCGCGCATGTCCAGTTTAAATGTTTTGACGATAACAAAAGTGTTTGTTTTATCGAATTACAACTGACTCAGTGCTGTTCAAAATAAAATAATAATAATTATAATAATAATAGCTTACTTCCAACGTGTACGTGCCAGGTAATAAGATTCTCCAAAATTCACCGTTTTTTGTGGAATTAAATACAATGTCTCGATTTTTAATCTTTAACATGGCGTTGTCGACAGGATCTCCGTTCACGTCTGTTATAAACCCCTGCACACCTTTATTAGCGTTTTTGGTAAACTCGTATATAGCCTGAAAATTCAATTTAAATTTGAGGTTCCGTACATTCAATTAAAAAACGGAATTCATATAGGATCACGCGTCTGTTCGTCTGTCACAGGTAATTTTCTCTAGAATCCACTGGACCGAAAAAGTTGAAATTTGGTACGTATGTATGTAAAGTTAGATGACCCAATCACGAACGTATAGCGTAAATATACGGTTTTCGTTTTTGGGAATTAATTTTGGGGGGCAAATTACAAAATTAAATAAAAATTCAAGTGCATCATGTAATATATCAAATGAAAGAGCGTGTTATGAGAAAAACAACTACCAATATTTTTTTATAA
The DNA here is from genome assembly GCA_034508555.1 of Venustoraphidia nigricollis. Taxonomy (NCBI): domain Eukaryota; kingdom Metazoa; phylum Arthropoda; class Insecta; order Raphidioptera; family Raphidiidae; genus Venustoraphidia; species Venustoraphidia nigricollis. The sequence continues at coordinate 22,924 of JAVRKA010000611.1, forward strand.
TTTTAAAATGCATAGTTTAAAAGATATTAAAGAAAATATACGCAAATCGAGCATTCCCCCCCTCCAAAACTACTAAGCCTAAAATTTTGAAAAAATGGAGTATAATATAAGGCCTCTCACTCATAGTTTACAGAAAAACCTAAACGAAAATCCTAAGTCTTGAAGTTCTCATGGAAAACGGAATTGTACGGAAACATCTCCACACGGGGTCGGTTCGCACTGGACTGGTTTTTTAAAATATTTTTTTTATATGTACACAAAACTATTCAGAATAACCTTTTTATTAGCTTTCCAGTATCCTTTTAAAGTAGTGTAAGGAGGAAATTTGCAACACGATATTTCAATTGTGAATTCCAAGCAGCCGTGCTGAATATAATTGTAATCTTGCATTCCTCCTGAAATTAAAACCGCAGTTTAAAATTGAACTGTAAGTATACGGCTTTAAAATGAACGATATAAATTTCTCACCGCTGACAGGGTACCAGGCGTAGCCATTTGTAATTCCATTTTCAAACGAGCGCTGGCTATCCGGACACCTGTTGCCTTTGTGCATCGTATCGTGGTTCGCAGCGTATTGCGTAGCAATACTTTTTACAATATCGTTGTCTGGTGTCGTAAACTCTTTTTTACTTATTCCTATATAAATTGAAAATTATCTTTACCTATAATTATTATTGATCATATTTATATCCGAGTATGCGCGCTGGCTGCAATCTTTTCAAAGAATTGCAAAATTCTTGTGTTATAAAATGCAACCGTGTCTCGTTGCATGGTGTTTTTTTTTTCAACTTCAAGGTTCGGATCCATGCATTTTCAAGTATTGCAAAAAATTACTAGTACCTACTTGAAGAAAAAACCGAGCAAATTGTTTTTTACGATTGTAGGTATTATTTTTTCTTCCTTCGCGGCGTCCATCCAAATATTTCATAAACCGAACGAAGACATTGAGTATTTACTCAGAGAGTGGAGAAAAAGTATGTATTTTTAAAATCTCATTACCACACAATATCCGTTATTATTTTATTTTTTTCATACAAAGTTTTAACTGTCATTGATATTTTCAATACTTGCCTTTTTTTCCACTCTTGATTCCTCCAGAACTTTCGTAAGGATAATTAACAACCATAGCACCGCCATGAAAACTGATTGAAAGTATAAACGGAATTTCGTTCATCCATTTTTGAACGGCTATTGTTTCAGATTCATTTACTGCACTCGTATTCAGAAAAAAATTTGGAAAACTGCGATTTAAATCCACTTCGCGGGCATTAGTACGACCGTGGACGTTGTTACAAAGCATCGGGATTGCTCTTTCATATCCGTCGGGATTCATACTGGCCAAGATGTGTATCCTCGTTGTATTCAAGAGACTCACAATTTCATAATCTTTTGCACGATATCTGTTAACGAGATCCTGGAATAGAGCAGTCGAAATTCAGCACTAATGAGGTCATCCCGCATTTATTTTCTGTGGGCTAGAATCCACATTACAAATCGATCATAGGGCACATTTTTTCAGAATTTTTTTGAAGCTTTAAGTTTGCAATTTTTGTTGAAAATGTAGTTATTTTGCAAGAACTTAGTGTACTTGTAATAATGCTTAGAGACCGTTGCTTAAAACGTTTTGAAAAACAGACTCTCTCTGCTTGACGCTTATAGCACTTGTATAAAGACAAATTATTGCTACTTATTTTTAAATAGCTTGATAAGCATTTTAAATGCTTATAGTATGAAGCACTTTCAAAGCCTAATCTACCACAATTTTCTATCTTCTATAATTATTATTTCGTTTGATGTTAGATACCAATTTCTTGTTTGCTTAAGTCCAAAATTCTCCATTAATTAGAAATATTGTTCTTGTCCAAAATTGATATAATAACTTAATGTTGGAAGTTAAGATTTAAGAGGTTACTTTAAAATGCTTAAAATGCTTGATACTTTAAAGCACTTTAGTGGAGCTCCATGCTTTTAAACATTTTTCTAAATTAAAGTGTTTTAAAGGTACTTAGGGTCGGTGCTTTGTCCGACTCTGTATGTGAAGTACACACCTCTAAAAAAAAAAGGAGAACTTCCTTTCCAACCGGTTCATTTCCATGTATATTTCCAATCAGTTTCACATTGGGCACGCCCAATGTATTTGTAACGGCTGAAACTTCGACCACCCATAGTTCTCTTCCTGTAATAATTATAATATTTTATTCAAGTGTATAGGCTTTCACGGCCGGCGTTGCTGTAAAAACTTCCTGACTTCCGGGCTTGTACGCCGTGGTCCATCGATATTTCTACCTGACGTTTCGTCTACAACTACCGCGGTAGACATTGTCAAAGGCGATGTGGTCCTTTTAGGGCCTTTGATAGTGTCTACCGTAGTTGTAGACGAGACGTCGCGTCAAGTAGGAATATGCCACTGGAGCACGGGGTACAAGCCCGGAAATCAAGAAGTTTTACAATAATATAACTTTAACCGTTCATAATTTTCTAATAAATATATTTTATTTCACGACTCAGCTCTAATTTGTTTTGACACTTACCTTGTGTAGACTGTCCAATCGACCTTAACTTTGTAATATTCGGATTTTGGTCAGTGATATTTTTTAAAGCTTCACTTAATTGTGTATAATTATGGTAGCCAGCCGCAGTTACACAATACGCCATTGTAAAAAATACACACAAAATTTTTAAACAGTTTAGATTTTCCATTTCGAATAACTTTTTAACTATACACCTATTTATTATGATTTTTTAAGAAAGGTCATTGACTTAAAAATAATCATCAGTATACAAAAAAGCAAATCTCGTAGGTGAAGTACCTATCTGTGAAGACCATCAAAATAAAACAATAACGTACAGAAACATAAATGATGAACTTAAATGATGAATACTTTGTTTTTAGTAAGCGAACAGTCCTTTCACACGATCGCAAGCGCATAAATCAACTCTACTGAGATGTTTAAACGTGTAATAATAATAATTACGAATTGCTTATCAGTAAACCATTTGCTCATTTTTAATAATATAACGGTAAGGAAACCGCGGTTTTCAACAAAATATTACGTACGGATGTTTTCAACAGTTGATTGCGGTATTGCTGTAACCGCGCTTATCTTCGAAACTCAGTAAACCGTTTTTTTTTTCACAAAACAATGAGAAATCGACCACAAAACTATGAGGCGTCACGTGTAATGTAAGATTTTTGTTAATATTATTCTGTTCGGTACGTTTCTATCTGGGACAAATGGGCGAAGTCGCGAGTATGTCGAATTTGTGATAAAATAAAGGTTACGTGAGTTTAAAATTAAGCTTTAGTTTAGATTTTTTTCAGTCATACAGCTGTAACGGTCGTACCGATTTTGAAATACATTTTTTTGTTCGATTCCTTCCGAGGTCTAGTGATACCTGACGTCTCCCGATTTTTGAATTTTAGTTGCTGGAGGAAAACAAATAAAAAAAACGGTATCTTTTGCTTATAGTTCTCGCTCAATGAAAGACAGGTCGGCTCCACCTGTGTTAAACGAAAGAGGTTTTTTTTTTAAATAGAATATGTCATGTATTAAAATGTGTCAGAGCAGTTTTTTTTATAAACAACTTGTGGCCGCTGTCCTTGTCTGTTACATAGTAATATATTACACTGCAGTAATATATAGGTAGATATTTACAAATAAAACACTATATTTTAATTCAACTAGGTCAATAATTAATCTGAGTTGACGTCGAATCTGTAGGTAAAACCGACGCTCAATAACATTATTTATCAAAAAATAATTAAATATTAAAAATACATTTACAAAAGTATAAACAATTGGCTCAATAATTTGATGGCAAATAGTATTTAAAAAGTCATCCGTCCATTAAACTTTAATAAAAAAATATTTTTTTGATTTGGAAAAAATATAATACTAAAATTGCAAAGCTCAAAACGGTATTTGAACCAGCAGACACACTTCAAAGTTCAACTTGATACACGCGAATAGAACACAAAACAAGAAGTGGATGCTATAGTGCGTGATTTTCAAACACCTCTCATCTGCACGCATGCGTGAAATTATAATAGGGGTTGAAGTAACCATGAAATAAATCGCGTCTACACTAAACTACGGAGCGCCCGGTCACAGAAATATCTTATCAAAACGTGTTTTGGGTTTTAAGGATAGCCGCTAACTAACTATATTTGTTTATAGGGTCTTTACCGACATTAACGCAAGCGAAATAATGGGAAAAAGACTTATTTACTTGCGTCAGTGTCTGCTACATAATATGTATATGGGATAATTTAAAACGTAAACATGGTTCTAGTTTAAGTACTTAATACTATTTGAAATTTTGGATTTTATGAACATGAAATACTCTCTAGTAAGAAAATTCCTAAGTATATGAGGTTTATATCTATAAAATCTTATACATAAAATTTAGTATTCTATCTATTTAGCAAAAATTTGGAAAATGTGCAAGGGCTCATCCACCAAGTGTTCCATTAATTATACGTCAAAAAATACTATACTTAGGAAAAATTGTGTCTATAGAATGGTCGCAACCAGATTTTCTCAATTTTTCGAGATAACTGCGAAAAATCTAATTTTGAGCGCCATTTTCTGAGATGGCGGACGAATGTGCGATAGGTTAGAGGACTTGTTTGTGGTTGCTCAGAACAACACTTAAGTATGCGCTACTATCTGCAAATTTTAAGCTTGTTATTTATGGAAATGCAAAATTTCGACATACTACCGTTCTCGATTCTATAAAAATGTATGACTTTTTTTTATCTGTAAACAAAATATCACACAAGAAAAAGATTCATAAAAAATAATCAGATTAGATCATCATTCATCATTAATGTGTTGTGCGGTTTTTGTTTCTAAAATATAATAAAAATATATCTCTGAGAATTTATTTTGCGTCACGTATAACACTAGTAAATTTTCATAAAAAAGTGTTCTATTTAACATGCAGCTAAAGGAGCCTTAATAATGTAAACACACTTTTCTCTATTCGGATTCACTTGTTTTTTCTGGAATAAATTGAATTCAAACAGCGCGAGCGCCGCAATCGTGATATAAATTATTAACTACCTACACCTGAACCACACTGTCCACATATAATATAAAAGATTCTTTGTGTTTTTGCAATTTTCTGCTAGTCGCGCATTCTGCACGAACGGAGACCCCCGAGACTCGAGAAACAAACATTCTTTTTACGCAGCTGTAAGCTACGTGAACTTTCAATAAAATAATGTGATCACAAAAATATTTTACAGCCATTTGGAAACTCATAATTTTGTAAATATTTCCCTACTAATTTGAAGTTAAACCCGTTTGAGACAAAAACAACTTGAATGTCAATTTTGAAAAAATAAAAATAAATGTTTCCTACTTTAAAACTCGCAACAGCGCGATCGAACACCCCGGCATCAGAGTTTGCACCATTTTCACAAATTGGTATTAAAAATATCTAATCTTTTGCTCACTTCTATACTAGGCACACAACGCTCGTCCTCTCTCTAAGAAGGCCGCGGTATAGCTGTTTGTTTGTTTGTTTTTTTCAAAAATCCTTGAGAACCGATTCGTAACTGCCATAATAATAAAAAATAGATTCTGTTTGTCGAATTTATATTTAATCTTATCGGCAATGAAAAAGAATAAGAAGTCAGTACAGTTAAGAGACTCAAGTGAAAGCACGCAGACCGAAGAGTGCAGTTTAACTTCGTGCGAGAGTTGCGTCACTGCGATCGAACTGATAAAGAAACTGATAACGGAAGTGGAGGCGTGCGTTGCTGAAACTGCTGAAGCTGCTGAAGGAAACGGCGAGGCTAGTTCGGAGATAACTAACGAACGGTGGGTAAATGGATGTGCTCGAGAAAAGCTTTAAGGCCGAGGTTCTGTTTTATATATTCACTTTTCCAGATTCCAATTTCCCTAGCAGGATAATATTATGGTGATCGGAAAAGCCGATCTTAGCTCTGATGCCGCGAACAAGATTTTTTATGCCGCCTCCCCTCAAAAATGTCATTTGCATTTTTTAACGGTTTTATTTACTTTCACGCTGCGTATATTTGTTAGTTTGTTTGCAATTGTAATTCAATATCTTCATGGTTAAGAGTTTGATAAAGTGGTTTATTGAAAGGTGGGTACTAATAATTAATTATTAGAGTGCATATTAATAGCTAGTGTTCCGGAAGGGAATATTCGCCAAGGAACATTGGGTCAGCGTGTGGCCAGCCTGAAGTCATTGGAGTAGCGGAAGACGAGTTTTGAAGCAGCCAGCATTGACATACGTGGTGAATAATTTCTAGAAAAGATCATGACCGCCCTGACATTTCCCTGTACCGGCGTCCATGCTTTACAAATACATAAATTATTTTTAGCTTTTTCGTGGGTTCAGTTCTTGTTATTTATTATCCAGCGACGCCCGTGCATCTTTCATGATTATTACTTTTATTGTCACAGATACCTTTTTTCATGAATACTTTACTGAATTATTTGAGCTGTGCGCAGGCGCGCCGGCACAGTCGTCTTGTTGCGCGCATGCAATCTTCGATTTGCTATGCCCCATGTAGGTATTACATTGTCTCCTAAACACACGATTGAAGAAACGTCTCTAATTTAGAATACGAAAATAAAATTATGTTTTGGTTTGGTATATTATATTTTCTGGGTCCACCTTAAATACGCGCAACATTGTCTTCCCTCCTAAACCGATTTACCTACGTATCGTTACTACGTTCAAATTATTTACACCATCCTCCGGCGCTAACTCCTAATCGAACTTAACATTATTTGATAAGATCTACACATTAAATTGTATACTTACTTTGAATAAGTATAGGACGCACGAAGGATACCGAACGTGTTATGTAGGTTCAATTTTTTGTCATTTGTTATACAACTTCTCAAGATGTGTTTTTGCCGGTATTCTAAAGTTTAAAGTGGACTGTACTTATTTGTTTTTGTTTTATTTGTTTGTGTGATAAATAGTTTTAAAATGACTTACCGAAATTTGGTATTCGATGATTGCGTGATGTATTTCAGTTTGGGGTGTTTGGAAAAGGGGTAGAAGGAGAATTATTAGGAAAATTGAATTTGCTTGATTCCAATATCACACAAACTTGTTTGACGAACAAAATTAATAACTAATTGTTTTTCTCAACAAAAACCAAAATTAACAAAATGTAACTTTCAAATATATCCAACGAATTGAGTTGCTTTCACTACAAATTGCAAACGCAAAAACTAACAAATTTATCGAATATCTATTCGAACAAACCGAATCATTGCAAAACCAATATGCAACTGGTTATGAATTTATTAATAACAAAAAAAAAACTATCATTTCGCATTCAATTGCCATCTAGTGAATAAAAAATCAAAACAAAAAAAAACTTATTCTAATGGGTGCCGCATAGTGGCGCTAACAAGATGCATCCAGTATATTACGAACATATGCGTAATAAAAACTACAGGTTTTTTTTTTTTTTGAGCAGAAAATTTATTAACGAAAATCTACTGAGAATAACACAATGGTGCGCAATGCAAAGATGGACTTGTGCAATAATGAAGGACGTCAAGAGTATACTAGTTAATGCGAAAGAAAAACAATTAAGTAACTATGCACTACGCCGCGAGTTGGAAAAATTCGAATCAAATTTTCAACAGTTGAAGGGTCAGTGCGAAGAACTAAAAAATAAAAATATGATTTGTGAGTTTCTCTTGATTTTCTTTCTTTCTCATATCTTGCGACCAATTTTTCACCCCCTTCCCGTTATCCGACTGACTTGAAATTTTGCAAACACGTATAATTCCTGACCCGGCTTCGTCCGGGCACGAATCTCACTTTTAAATTTTCACCGACTTCTCGTCGAACCTATTGAGTAGAAATTTTGCACACATGTATACCTAGTTCCGATGACAATACAATATTGTGGCAACTAGGTGGCCGGCTTTGTCCGGGGTGCAAAACAAACTTTTAATAATACTAACACTAAAAACTTAAAAACAGATTTTAATTTATGTCCGCAGATGAAAATCGTCTAGAAAATTCCACCAGGATTAAAAATGAACTGGAATTGAAAAATGAGCAGTCTATAAAAAATACGCATGTGCTAGAATTGAAAATACAATATTTACAGGAAATTATTGTAAAAGACAAAAAAAATATTGAGAGAATTGAAGCAGAGTTTCATTTAAAATTAAATCAATTATTAGAAGAGAAAAATTCTAAACTCGAAGCTACTATAAGTGAATGTCAAGAATTAAAATTAGAAATTTCGAAATATGAAAAGAATAATAATGAATTAGAAATTAACATGCTTACGCAGCAGAGTGAATTAAACAAAGTTCGATCGAATTTTGAAAACGAATTAAAATCCGTTAAAACTGCATTCGAAAATGAAAATTCAAAATTAAAAATGGATTTAGAAATGATTCAAAATCAGAGCAGAGAAAAAAATATTTGTTTTTTAGAAAAACAGGTAGGGGTTTGAAACAATGTATTCTTTTTTTAAAAATTGAATCGTAACAAACTCAAATTAGTGTATTACCGGACCCTTGTGGGCTATAGATATGGCGAAATTAATTTGATTTGAAAGATTTCTCTACACAGAATTTGATCGTCCCAAACTTTTTTTTAAGGAATCTACATTACAAAATAGATTATGAAGCAATTTATTTTAAAATTTTTCAGACTTTTTTCTATAATAAATAAACACTGTCTATTTTTCTAAATGCTCCATCAATGATATCGGAAATAAAAACGTCAGATGATTATCCTATTAATAAAAATTTATAATAAATTATTCATGTTATTTAGCATAAGTTATTTATAAGTAATTTTCTGAAAAGAAAAAAAAACATAATTTAACGTTTCTTTCATCTTCAAATTAATTTTAAAGTTACATTTTTTTTACAAATTTCTTATAACTGGGTTTCCTGGTTATTCCGACAATATATTGACATCGAATAATTTCTTAATAGAAAAATTACGAGACCAAAATAAGTGAATTGAGAACTAAACTTGAAAATTCGGCACATGAACTTGAAATCAGTAAGGAACGTGAAACAAATTTACTAAATTACCCAGATTTAACGACTCCAGTAGAAAACACGAAGACCGGTAACGTTACATTATTACTATCATTTGAACAAGTATTTTTGAACGACCCCTATAAAATAGCTGCTTTTCGTGCTTGTATAGCGGTTGTAAAATCATTTATTTTTCGCACTAGTGCGTAAAGTAAAAGAAAAATAATTCGATTTTACAAATCCAATAGTACCTACCTCTCGAAGTAATGGATTTTACAGTTGAGGTTGAATAATCGATTTTTTTTTAATCGAGAAAGACAATAGGAAGAAAAAGTACAGGTATTGAATACTCAAAAATTGTTCTCACTGCCCCGTAGTTTTCCCTTCATTATTGAGTAAAAACTTGGCCCAAAAATTACATATTCATTAAGCTCGAAATGGAAAATGTGTTACCTACTCTCTAAAATTTAGTTTCACTAATAGCAAATTGAATTGAATTGTACTTTTTTTTCAGCTAAAGGAGACCCGATCTTTGATATGAAACAACAAATTATAGCAAACGGATTACGCATAGATCTTCTGAATAAACAAAATGAAAAACTAAACAAAACAATATCGCGCCTACAATTACTTTCAGATAATAAATGAACGTCGCACTGTATTTAATTGTTTTATAAAGTTGGTGTTTTTCTTTTTCAATAATAAGATAATGAAATTTACCTGACGTCATACAATTAAGGTTTTCCCATAAATTAAAAACAAATGCATACCTACCATATTCCTATATTAAATTATTCTAAGCTTGAGGATCTTTCGGATCTTTTTAATAAAAATTCAGTACCTACCTATATATACTTATAAAAATCCGAAAAAGTCACACAAACTATTATATTTTCAAGTTATTATTTTTTGATAATAAACTGAAAATTCAATTAGATCTAGAACTTGGGAACTGGTGGTTCCTAATGGAGGAAACGCCAATAAACAACGGTAGGGAAACGGAAGGGAAACAAACACTCTGATCCTGTAACAAATGTGCTTGTAAATTTCAAAATCGATAATTAAATTAATTTTTAAAATATATTTTTTTCTCTATTTTTTTTATATATATATATACATAACTTTTTCACAATTTTATTTTAAAATTTTTTACTTTAACATGTGTTTTTCAGACATACTCCTGAAATGAAAGCTAACAGTATGAAAAAAGTCATACGTATGCAATACGATATCTTGCTAAATATAATAATAGTCAAAAAGTGTAACCGTCGACTTTATATGATTCGCTTACGGTCACACTTTACGTATCAGTGGTGCCAGATTAAAGATAATAAAAAAATCGCCAGATCCCGAATTGCTTACTTGGGTGGTGAAAATTCTCACTGATGTTATCCAGCACACGGAAGCCTTTATTGTATTAAAAAATGTCAAATTCGCTCATTCCTTCAAAAAATCGAAGTATATGTTGTGAATAATTATTGATAAAAAATATTCAACTAAATCTGGTGACGTCTTTCTTGAGGACAAATTTTACCGAAACTGGGAACTTTTACAAGGCTAAAGACAATTTCTTTTCGAGCACATATCCGGCCGGCAACACTGCTACGTACCTGCGTATAACTCACTTTCTTAAGTATTTTCTATCGACTAATGAAAAAAAAGGAAGACCATAAATGTATACACTTTAGGTAAAACACAATAAAAAGAGATGAACGAGAACTTATTTTTTTATCTAACAGTAGGTAAAAAAACAGACTGAATCAATTAAAATACATGGTGTTGAAGAAGCAAAGAAATCAAAGTCAGATAAATCGTTCTTTTTTTATTTTAGCAAACAAAATCAACAATTTCTTGTCAAAATATATGAGTAACGATTTTCCGCCTTGTACAATAAATAACTGAACAAGAAGGACATGAAGGATTGTTAGTTGAAGTATTTAAATATTTACAAAATTAGTTTTAGAAGGTAGAAAATTGAAAAATCAAAAGAACGTAAAGATTTAATCGTTTAAATCTAATACATATATATATATGTGATGGAAAATAAAACAGTCATTATTCAAATATTATGTTATTATTATATTCATAAAAAAGGAAGGTGGAAGAATTAAAATAAGGATTTCATATTTACTTTTTACAGTGTGTGACCAAAAAAACTTCAGTATGTACATTTTTCTTTTTTTTGTGCGACGATTTTATAGACAATTTGCATAACTTCCTTACGATGGTTCACTAAGTCTCTTATTTTTGTTCGGTCACGTTGATTTATGCAAAATTTACCACTTGTCGATTACCACCTCGTTGACTGTAAATGAAAAAAGAACAAATCGATTATTATCAAATATTTCAAGTCATCTCACACCGAGAAATTTATACACAGGACGTCTTTTATTTTATTCAACTTGGTACAATGTGAATTTAATTTTGAATCTCTTTTTTCCCGAATAGTCAAAACTAGATGACGAATCGCAAGGAATTAACAAGGGACTTGAGCCATTTCTTTCGTTATCAAGTTGATCAAATTAATAACCTCCCGTGTTTTACAAACATGCAACTAACTGATAATATTTCTTAAACCATTTAAATGGCGGACCGAATTAAATTCGTCAATAAATCATACTAAATTATAATAGGTCGTCACTAAAGAGGTGAATTTAAGCATAAATAATATTGCTTGAGGATATACGATATAATATTAATCATTCTAAAACGAAGCTATTGGGGAAAGATGATGAAATTAAAAGCAAACTTTTTTGCTGCACTCCAAGCAATTATCAAAATAAAAAAATCATTATTTACAATGAATCATTCTCGCATGCAATTTATGGTATATATTTTTGGTAGTTGTGTTTTTCGTAAAACAATTCTTCTGATCATATTTCATTTTCTCATGATAGGTACAACACGAGTGATTCAAAAGTTATACTCCGTGCGAAATATTCAGGAATTAAATGTTGCAAACCATTTTTCTTTACGAGGGCCAACTGCTGTCCCGCTTACTTGAAGCAAATTGAAATTGAATTCAAATGAAAATCTGACTGAGCAATAGAGAAGAGTCGTAGAAACGCTATGCTTTCAATGTCTTTAGAAATTTGAAAATTTGTTTACGCAAAGATTAATTGAGCGTTCGCGGTGTACAATTTTGAATCACTCTGTAGTATATTAGTCACGTAGGTAGGTAGTAGGTACCTACCTACTACATACACCTATTGTTACAGTTTCAATTCCGTGTTGGAAATAAACAATATTACTATATAGAAAACGTCAGTACTCACCGCAGCATCTGGAATGTAATCCTTGACCACTCTTTTTTTTTCTCAATCCGTCGTTTGGATCGGACTAAACTGAATAATTAATGAAAACAAAAAAAGAAAAAAAACCACAAACAACAATCTGTTAATAATTCAAAACTTCGACCAAACATCTTTCTGAAGCATTTATTTTACAGTCCATTTGGTAAAATATTTTAAATTGTTTATACCTATATAAAAAATCTTTTGTTATTTTAAAGGCAACAAGAATTTTGTTTTATTTGATCGGAAATTGAAACAAGGCTGTGTAGTATTTTTCACTTATGCAATTAAGTTTTCTAAAAGAAATTATATTGTTTCGGAAAATGAATTTCAAAATACTTTTAAAATATGCTGAAGGCGGAACGTATCTTGTGAAATTATTCAAGCCACCCATTTTTTGTAAGAACACTGAAAATAAAATAGGGAAAAAATCTTATTTTGTTTACTTTTTGGGTTAAAATGTGAAATGCGAACTGTTAAGAATTTGTGCTCATTACATTACACCGAAACCTAATTCACTTGCCCACAGGAACCGCACTCTGAACTCTCTTATTGAAATGAAACCAAAATTACACAAACAAAAAACACACTAAGCAGCCTTGACAAGTTTCATTTGAGATATTTCTCTCAAAAAATCGAAAGTTGCTCGTCGTAGTCGTTCACAATTTAATTTTACAAAAAAATAAATAGATACTTCCGACGATTCTCTATAAAAAAAATACACTGTGAAAACGATAAACATTTAAATGATTTATTTTGTAGGTATAATTAAAAAATAAGGGAAAAAACCGGTGAGCATTTCCGAAATGTGAATGATCACACAAAAACACTCAAGCATGCAAAAAATTACTCTTAATTTTATTTTTATATAAATAATTATCATATCGTTATTTTTATTGACCATAATTCAAACTAGTAATTTAATCTACAAATTATATACAGCTACGATATTTTAAAATTGTAAATTTTTAGAAATACTGCCAAGTTAAGTTTCTGCAAATATTCGTAATCGCTGACAACTTTGCTATCTCAAAATACAATTATTAAAAGATCAAAAACAAGCGAACGCGCATATCTTTTTCATTTAAGTTTCGCCAACCAATTAATCACCTGCGTGCTTTTGTTTATTTTCAAATAACAATAACTGTCAGTGATGAGAACAGCCAAGTACTTTCAAAAGATACAAAATACTGTCTCTGCAGCCAGTCTACATTTCACTGAAATTAATGCTTATATTAGTCCGCCATTACTTTTTTGGTCGAATACATAATATTCACCTATAGATGTCAGTGCAGTCGGTCACTTAAAAAGTTACTTGTCCACATAGCAGAGCGGAGTAAAAAAAAACAGTGATAATTCTATTTTATATTCAATAATCATTTTAACCGCACCTACAAAATTCGAGAACATTACGATTTATTTAAACGCTGTCCGTGACTCCGTCTGCTATACCTAATAAAAATTAACTCCAAGTACTGAAGTTGTAACGGCGAACAATGCGTCGACCGGCGTTCGTATCGACTGGAGAAAAATACGCACACGCTTGGCTGTTGCCCAATTATTTGATTTTTTGTCATTCAATTTAAAATAATAATCAGCACTACTCATTTGGAAAATAATAAAAATTTCTCGTTCAATAGCTAGCCTAGTTTGAACTTTTAATAGTTAGAAAGTACCTATACTGTTTCGAGTAGGTCGTCTACTTAGCAGCGTTTGTTAAAAGTTTCAGTATAAAAAATATAAACCAACACTAAGTAGCGGACATCCATTGCTACTGTTACCATCAGTTTTGGATTATTTTAAACCTATTATCTTCCCTTTTAAAATCGTATACGAAAATACAATATGAAATATTTCATTTGATTTTTATATAAAAGAAATTTCAATATAAAAATTTAATAGCCCCTGTATACTAAGTTCCCGATAAGAAAAAATAAATTAAAACGCTACGTTACAAATCCAAAAACTAAACTCATACCAAAGGCACCGGTCGTAGAATTAAAATTGTTTTCTAAATTTTGCCAATTTTCTCAGTCTTTAAGTCTACATAAACAACATGTCAACACTTTACTTCGGTTCTCTATTTTGTCAATTAATTTATTAAAACCAAATTCAATGCAAAAAAAAAAGCAAAAGAAAACCCACAACTATAACTTGCCTGCTTTAATGTAAATTTACTTTTTTTTATATTTCTGCAATCAAACTTAATAAACAATAATTTTATTACAGTGGCACTAATGACCTTCACCAGATGATGAAAAAAAAATACTTCTAATCACGTGAATATTTTCCCAATTATCCATTATTTTATACAAGAAAGTCTGTTTCGCATTAAACAATTTTGTTCTTGTATCCGTCTATGCAATAATTTTTCAAACAAACGAAAATAACAAACAACTACTAATTATTGTGCTTGTAGTAAAAGTCAGTTTGACTGCAAAATATTAAAATACAATTTATTGAATATGTTCGACTCCTCTAAAACATTGCTCCCAGCATACCTCCTCTTCGTGATCTATGATCATACAAACTAACACAGTTAATTGCGATCACTGGTCACGGACTTCAGTATAAAAGAAAATGTACTGTTCGTATTTACTTTTAATAAATAAACAACAAATCTTTCAGCACGAATCTGATCTCAAAGCGCGGAACTAGCGTCAAATATATGAACTGTCTTAAAATACTTTTGTTTCATGATTCGAATACACAACTTTGAACTGTTAGCTCTGTTAAAAAAAGATAGTTCTTAAAGACAGCGCTACAAACAAGTCACAGTAATTGATATGAAGTACAGCGCTTTTGTTTCTCAGTTCGAATACATAACCTCGAACTGTCATTCGTTGAAAGATAATTCTTATAAAACGGCCGCTCTAGATATTTAAAATTTTATTCCTTTGACTCCGTAACCAACAACACAAGTTAGCACTCGTAAGCATCATGGTTCCAATTACCCGCATGCAAATATTAGAACGTCGGTGTATTCAAAACAAACATTTCGAATTCACTGTCACTCAGTTCCAAACGATTATTACAAACCAACTATACAAAATTTCAAAAAATGTACACTTTTTTAGTAAAAACTGTGTGCAACTATTGACTAAAACAATTAGCGTTTGATAGCGTCAACTATTTTCCAAAAAATGCTGACATAAAATTCAGTAGAAACAATGGACAATTCAAAACGTACAATATAAAACATTCTATTAATAAAAAATTAAAAAGAAGATTCGCATATATTGCGCTAGATTTTTTAAAATCTTTTTTAGGCTACTCAATTTTTTTCGACTGGAAACTTTTTTATTTTAGATCTTATGAAAGATCTGGACAACTTAGTGACGTTATTTTTTAAAAATTAAAACAAAGCAATAAAAAGATCACGGCCATTTTATATTTAACACTTCACATTTACACAGTCGCAATTTTCCGTTAAGAACATAAACAAAAATGGCCGCCTTACATTTTTTTTTCGATACATCGCGTCGTGTTGTTTGGAAAAACATTAAGATTGCGTTTATATCATGCGTGATTGAATTGTACAGTTTTTTCTTCATATTAAAAGTGTTTTTACAAAATAAATTATGATATATTAATTTGAGCATTTATTGTCATTTTGATATTTTACTTACGTTCAACATTTATCTGATATCATGTTATTCTGATTCTTCGCAAAATTGTTTTTTTTTTTTTTTTTTTTTAATAAAATTAAATAACAAACCAAAAACATTATCTATTAAAAAAAAAACAAACAAACAAAAAATAAAATATCCAAATGATATTTGAATAATGTAACACAAAAATAAAGCAAGGAGACACACTGAAATTAAAAATCCACTGAATTAAAAAAAAACTAGATCAAAGGAAGAACTAAAGAGGCCAATCTACTCGAGTGAAAGAGTGAAAATACATAATGTAAAGCAGACTACAAATAAAAATAACACCAATAACTACATGAAATTTTTTCCAAGAGAAATTAAGAACACTTAACAACAAAACAATTAATAATCAATAGGTTGCCCTCTTATATGACTTGGAGATGTTTCTTTTTTTTATGTACAGGAATTTAGTAAAGGTTCTTCGATAAGGGTTCGGGTGACAACGTCTTGAAATGCAGTCCCATTCATGCTTTTTGGGTGGTACACCATGCGTTTACCTGCGTAATCAATTTATGTTTTATTGTTAATACACAAAAATAATATATCCAACTGAATAATGAGCTGTACAATCCACAAACGAGTTGGACGTTACCTTCATCGCCTACGCATCTTTAAGTAACAGCGCGTTCAAGGTCGTTAATACAAAATAAAACTATGCATATATGTTTTCTTTATAAACGGGTCAACAATGCACTCGACCAAATTACTAGCGCCGATCGATTTCTAGCACTTTGTCGTACGGCACTAAAACCGAGCAATGTTTGCTGTAACATCTAATAATAATAATCAACGATTGCAGGCAGCAGTGGCTAAGAAGTTCGGGCGCAAAAGAAAGGCGCTAAGTAAATTCAGCCTGTTGTTTAATGGTTTAATGCGCCCGCGCCACCACATCCTGCTGAGACTGTTAAATGTACACAAAGAAGCATTTGATCATCTAGCCTCTAAAGATCCCATATATGATAGTTTTATTTGAAATACTTAATTTTGTACTTCGTTAATGCTGTATTTATTTAGAATCAATAAAATTAAACGACCATTAATTGTCTGTTAATAGTCGTTTAGTTTTTTTTTTTATTATAAATACTTAATACCGAGGTACTGACGACAGTTGCAAAAGGTCTCAGACGATCAGTACATATAACGTGCTTTGAGCGACATTTCTATTAAATCAGACATTATAATTTTCAGCTAAATTTAGAATCCTCGAAGTTGGAGCAGACGATTACAATCATCAACGCATTATAGATGGACTGTTAGTGAACGACTGCGCATGACAGAGAAGGTACAATTCGACGAAAAAGTCCAACTTTCTTTCTCTCTGACTTTTTCTTATCAGTTGTCATGGCTGTTAGCTTGTCCTCTCGGACATTACCGCTTCTTTCTATGTGCAGACTAACAGTTCATCTATATCATATGTCGATGCTTATAATCGGGAAAAAGAAAATTATTATTATTATTATTATGACTAAATGAAAATAGCATCCCGACCGCCTTGAAAAGCACAAGTTTTGATGAAAACAAATGCATTCGTTTGTACAACAAAATGAAAATATTTACACAGTAAAATTGAAAACATGCAACAAAAATACAGTGAGGAAAAATAGCCGGGAAAATGCACAAGGATTCTGTGCAGGCAACGGGAAGAAAAATCATAATATGAAAAATGTTTAGTTAAAAGGCACTTTCAAAATAAAAAAAAAAAAATGTATTAAAGACCATTTAAACCTATATTTATAAACGTACCCGACGTTCAATAATTAATTATTAAAAAAAAGTAAATGATTAAAATAAAACAAAAACAGTTTCTTTGTCCATCGTTGAGAACTTATTTGTAAATTTCACAATTTTGCTTTAGTATGAACTGCAACTGTCAAAATATTTTTTGTTTGTTGGTCCACTCGTCAGCAAGCAGAGCATTCAACAAACTCGCTTCTCAAAGTGTGTCGACGAGTGGAAATCAATTTAGAAAACAAATGCAAAATACTCGAAACAATTGCAATTCAATTCATAGTAAATTTCAAATCCTATTAAATACTACAGTAAAAAGTAACTAGATTACAATTATAGCGCACAAAAAAAAAAAAAAAACAAACAAAAAAAACAAAAAAAAAACAACACATCACACGTCGTTATATAATCCAAACTATAAATCGTCGCTTCACGGCAGCATTAAATTTTTTACATAATTGTTTTCACTAACTGAGGTTCCGGTACACAAATGTTCCAAATTAATGAAAAAAGACAATCTAAAAATCATTTTGTATTGATAAAAACATTGACTTATGAATCGTGAAAAATATATTTCTGACAATTTTTTTCACAATTTTAACACTTACTTTTTTTTTTTTTTTGTTTTTAGAGCCTCGTTGCACGAGAAATTTTGTCAAGTTTTTCAGAGAAATATTTTCCCCAAAGTAATCGTTCCTATTTTTACCGCGTCTTCGACAAATGATCGAACGACGTCTGTTTTGTAAATACGGCAAATATTAGAGAAACTGTAAAGTAGTCGACATACACGTTTCAATGTAAATAAAAATTGCAAAAAAGTACTTTCCCGTGAATAATTTTCGACTTTTGCGCTTTGAACATTTGTATAAGAAACCGTCTCATTCATTAATGCAAGAAACGAATAATGCTTTTCACAACTGTTCTTTGATGCGGACTTTTTCAAAATTTTACTTTCTTCGAAACTAATTATAAACTTGTAGACTAGTTAGTGACGATATCGCTAGGAAGTGCCGGATTCAGGACCGGGCGGCAAAATAAATTTCCGGCGAGACGGAAGTCAACTCGGTCGCTCGAGTCTTATGTCCGGCATTGTCACGCGGGACAGTTAAGTCGGTCTTTCAATTTCCAAACGACGCCTCGCATTCTCCAGAAGAAAGACGGAGAAAGAAAGAAGGACCGATGTCGTCGTTTCAATATTTGTCAGTCGCCTCTTTAGAGATAATATAATATAATAATAAGATAATATAGTTATTTGTCCGAACTGAATCGGGCGTCAGTTAATGTTGTCGAGCCAATAAGTACACAAAATAATTTAAACTCATTCGTGCTGATTCTCAAAGCAATAAGTAAACTAACTATTAAAACTGCGAATAAATATTTCGGTTCATCATTCTTAGAATCGGCATTAAAACCTACAATAGATTTAATAAATGCTACGTTTACGTATTTAAAAAAGGAAAGTACGACACATTTTTTAATGATAATACAGAAATCACGTTCAGATTATTCAATCGAATAACTCGATCGCGACAAAACAAGGAAAAGCAACTATGGTGTAAATCGTCATTGCAATGCAATAAAAAGAAATACACATTTCATCGAAGACACAGTTAATATCGGGCTTTTTTTTTTTTAATTAAATCTCGACTTGCAATTTAAATAACTCATTTAATTAAAGAAGGGCCGTCGAGTCATGTTAAGTGAATCGTTTGGAAACGAACAGACCTATCCGACGCCCGTGCGACAAAACAATAAAAAGCATTATCGATTTCTCGCATTACATGTATATTCTTACTATATATAAATTAATAGCTACAGAGATGTCCTAGTTTTTTCTTTTCTTTTTTTTTACTTTTCTTTATTTATCAACTACTTTTAAAACACACACGCATATTATACACATACACAGTCAACAGAGTGCACGGTCCAAATGTAACAAAACTGTCCCCGCTACGATGGGGAAGTATTAATGTGGGGACAGAACGATGATCAAAATATGTACACGGTACAGCGGACACGAGATGGAGAGAAATACACACTCGGCGAAAAAACACTCGCAGCTCGTTGCGGGGCGGCTCTGTGTTTTCGGAGACGCCGCGGCCGAACCGTACGTGAATCGGCGGAGTCTCGTTCGATCGACCGTTCGAAAAAGTCAACTCAAAGTGCTTTTTGAAAACGAAACGTACGAATAATAAATGAAATGTACATCCGGCATAGTTCGGCTAAGTTTGCTCGGCATATCGAACCGTTCTCTTTTTTTTTTTAATAGATGCATCCCGCGAGACCGTTTTCATTTCAACGATAAGGAAAACTGATTTCGGAAGACAAAAGGAGCATTAATAAGAGGGCTGGCGCCAATTTTATATCGATATTTTGAACAATTCTGTAACTTTGTAGTAAATCGAGGGAAGTCGTCTAAAGTTCTTACTCGAAAAATTAACATCGATAAGTACTTTTATACAGTTATAGTAAGTGTATATCCTAACAGAGAGTCAAGTTCTTTCTTTGACGGCTGATCGAGCATCAATTCTGACAACTATCGATAAGTCAAGTGTCCCATTAATTACGCGATTTTAGTAAAACAAGAATCAGAACCAAACATAAAAAGTGAATCGAGTCCCGGTTATTCTAGAGGATGAAATTTTTATTGACAAATACAAGCTGCGATCATCGACACACTTTGCGGAATTTATCGACACTAATACGGCTAACCTCTATGTGAATAACGGGAGGCATAGCTGGACGTTTCACGAAATGTCTAGGCGTTTTACGAAATGCTTAGGCGCTTCGCGACTAATTTAGACATTTCATAAAATGCACAGGCATTTCGCACACGCCGAGTATCGATAATCGAGATTGAATCGTCAATTAAAACTGTATCGATGAAAAATCCCGGCCCCTGAATATGGACGTCGAACGAGCGCTCTGCAGACTTGCGGGAACGGGAAGACGGGGGCGGCGGCGCGAAACGACACGCGCACACCGACTACCACGGACTCACGTAAAGTACGGCGAAGAACACACCCCACATGAGTATCATGTTATGCACTGTATAAATGGGATTCTCACCGTCTGAGATTCTCCTGGCAATGAATTTAAGCAGCTCGTCCAGCAGCACCACAGGTATCGAGAACTTCATCACAGTTATCCATTCTTCCACTGTCAACGGACACACTTGGAATATTTGCTGGAAATTGAGAGAAGAGAACGTTTGAGAAAGTGACGCCGGCTTCCTCTTTTCATTCGGTGTAATTATAAATAAACAGCCGTTCTATTTCAATGCGTTTCCAGTCTCGTCTGACGCATTAGAAAATGACGGCTCGATTATCACAATATTTCGACAGTATAGCGATTAACTCTAATTAATTGAATAATTTTACTCGCTTATTAACATACATCGACATTGACGAAGCGATATTTCTGTTCCCACAAAAATTGAATTATCGTTAATTTTTAATATTTATCCCCTAACGACGAGCACTTATCATATAGTAAACGAAAAGTTAATATAAATGATTTATTGTGAGTGAATGTCGACAATTTGTTTGAATGAATTTATACATTATAGTATCGTTTGTTTAGTTGTGTAACCGAGTTTCAACTCTGATCTTCAAATAATATTCAAATAATTGAAATAAAAATAATATGCTGTAGTTTTTAAAGAAAACAAAAAATAAACAACAAACTTACCGAAAGAACTTCAATGTAAAGAATGACAAAGTGAAGAGTGAACGACAGAGCCATGGCACCGACAAGCCACAAGTTGGACCACGGAGGCATGGCGACGAGGGACTGGTTTTCTGACAAGCTGTCGAAACAAACAAAACAATAACAACAATAATAATAATTTCGCTTCGGCTCCTCGACCGGTCACATGCGGAACACCGACGCGTACGATAACAAAGACCAATCCGAGCAGCCTATCGTCGAGTCCTTTCGCGGCCGGCAACTTTACATCGACGGTCTTTTCACAGCGATCGTAGCATCGAAACCGATGAGTGTACCGTTTCCCAAAATTAAAAACGCGCAATTCAATTCAAACAGCCAGAGGAGGACATATCGTTGGCGACTTTGCAAAAATTAAATTAAATTAAATTATATTTCCAAATTCCTCTAGAAGTACATAAAGTATACACGATACCTATGTTAACCTACAGGACCTATAAAATCAATACGCTCATTTCCTCTATTCTGAACAGTACTCGCAATCGAAATATGAAACAGAAATAAAAGTTCACGTAACCCGTAAATAGATCAAAACGCCGGATCGTACCTGTTCATGGCGTTCAACATTTCAATCGTGACCAAGACAGACAGGGCCATGGTCATCGGGTGCGGGTCGCTGAAGATTTTGCAGTTGACTCCCTTGAACTCGTCCCCGCCGCCAATGCAGGCCAAGTGGTGGGTCAGTTGGTAGTAGTTCAACTGGGGGCCGTACGGCGAGTACAAGAACCACCAGGAGGCAGCACCGACAGTCGCAGCACCCACATACCCGCCGATGGCCATGTAACGGAAGAACAGCCAACCCGAAATCAAACCTTCGTCGGCCTTTCGCGGCGGTTTGTCCATGATGTCCAAGTCGGGCGGGTTGAAACCGAGAGCCGTGGCCGGCAAGCCGTCAGTTACGAGATTGACCCAAAGAAGTTGTACTGGAATGAGAGCTTCCGGAAGACCCAAAGCGGCCGTCAAGAAGATGGACACGACTTCACCGACGTTCGAAGAGATCAAGTAGCGAATGAATTGTTTCATGTTGTTGTAGATGGCGCGACCTTCCTCGACGGCCGCCACGATCGACGAGAAGTTGTCGTCGGCCAACACCATCTCGGCGGCGGATTTAGCCACGGCCGTTCCCGAACCCATAGCGATGCCGATTTCGGCTTTCTTCAGAGCGGGAGCGTCGTTTACGCCGTCGCCGGTCATGGCGGAGATTTCGTTCATACTCTGCAGGAACTCAACAATCTTAGACTTGTGAGATGGCTCCACTCTCGAGAACAGTCTCGCTCTGGCGCAGGCGGCGCGCTGTTCAGAAAGGGGCAAGTCGTCGAATTCGCGTCCGGAATACGATTTGCCGGTCGTGTCTTCGTCTTCGGTGAACACGCCGATACGTCTGCAGATGGCTTCGGCCGTGGCTTTGTTGTCGCCGGTGATTACGATTACGCGGATGCCGGCGGCGCGGCAACGGACGATGGAATCGAACACTTCCTTGCGCGGCGGGTCGAGCATGCCGACGACGCCGACGAAAGTGAGGTTGACTTCGTAAGTGTAGAATTTGGTCGAGTCGCCGAGGTCCATTTCGTCGGGTTTCATCGGGTTGTCGGCGGTGGCGAGTGCCAGGCAGCGCAGCGTGTCGCGGCCGGTACCGTACTGGGCAGTCAAGGCCAGGATGCGGTTCTTGAGAGTCGACGTCAGCGGGAGTTTCTGCGTGCCGACGCGAGCGTGCGTGCAACGTTCCAACACTCCTTCCGGAGCGCCCTTGACGAACAGTTTCGGTCCGTTTCCGAGACGGCTAGGCTTGAGAGGTACGCAATAAGTCGACATGGATTTGCGATCGCGCGAAAATTCGAGCGTGAATTCTTTCTTCCATTTGGTCTCGATGTCCTGTCTGACAACAATGGCTGTGGTTCTGCGATCCAAACCGGACTTGTTACAGCTGAAGGGATTCATTTTCTCGGCCAATACGATCAGAGCGGTTTCGGTGGCTTCGCCGACCTTCTCGAAAGCCTGTTTGAACTCGTTGAAATCGATGGCAGAGTCGTTGCACATGATGCAGATGGTTCCGATTTCGTGGAGGGTTTCAAAGTCGGCGCCCTTAACCTTCTGTCCCTTGAGGAACAGTTCTCCGATCGGTTCGTAGGTCGAGCCGGTGATTTCGAACTCCAAGAAGCTGCTGTCGTTGCCTTCGATCTTTTCGAAAATAAACATGCGCGACACGGACATCTGGTTCGTGGTCAACGTGCCGGTCTTGTCCGAGCAGATGACCGAGGTGCAGCCGAGCGTCTCTACGGACGGCAACGAGCGGACGATGGCGTTCTTCTTGGCCATGCGGCGCGTGCCCAGAGCCAAACAGGTCGTGATGACGGCCGGGAGACCTTCCGGAATAGCGGCGACGGCCAGAGCGACGGCGATTTTGAAATAGTAGACGGCGCCCTTGATCCACGAGCCGCCGTGGGCCGGATCGTTGAAGTGGCCAATGTTGATGGCCCAGACGGCGACGCAGATGACCGAGATGACTTTGGACAATTGTTCGCCGAACTCGTCCAATTTCTGTTGCAGAGGCGTTTTGATTTCTTCAGTTTCAGACATTTCAGTACGGATTTTGCCGATGGCCGTGTTCAGACCGGTTCCCATGACGATGCCGCGAGCTTTGCCGGCGGCGACGTTTGTGCCCGAGAAAAGAATGTTCTTCTTGTCCTGATTGACGGCGCGCGGGTCCGGAATGGCGTCGGTGTGTTTGATGACGGAAACCGACTCGCCGGTCAGGATTGACTGATCAATACGGATCGTGGTCGAGTAGATTTTGATCAGACGGATGTCGGCCGGAATCTTGTCGCCGACCGAGACTTCGACGACGTCGCCCGGAACAATTTCCTTGGCGCGGATCTTTTGAACGCCCGCTTTGTCACCGCGGACAACCTTGCCCATCTCGGGCTCGTATTCCTTTAGCGCTTCAATAGCCGATTCGGCATTTCTCTCCTGAAGACAAAATTTAACGTTAACAAGATACACTGTCGTTTTTAACTGCATTTTCTACAGTAAGTCTTTTTACCTGCCAGACACCGACAATGGCGTTGGCGATAAGGATGAGCAAAATGACGAAAGGTTCAACGAAAGCTGTGAATGCATCTTCGTGCTCCTCAAAAAGGGCGAGTACCTGAAATCAAACGAAGAAGAAATCAACATCGTCCAGCGACAACACCAAATTTGACGGTGGAAGTTTTTCTAACTTTATCTCAAAGTAGCCTTTCGAAAGGCGCAATCGTGACGGGAGACGGCAACTTCTTTTTTTTACAGATGCGCAGACGCCAATGTGACAAAGTCGTTCATCTCAAACTAATTCATAATATTTAAAAATGCATTTAATCAATGCTTTGTCTTGCGTCGCGATCGCAAATTTAAAATTTATAAGTGCGGGTTGCACATATGCACATCGCGTTGGCAGAGATCGACTTCTGCAATTAAAATGCAGTCTAGTTTAGAATAATACTGAACCATTGAAATGGCGCACCGACATCAAATTAAAAACTTTCCTTCCGCCAACACGTGATAGACACACATTTTTAGCCAACTTTTTGTAAATACTGTCACAAAAGCAATATTTTGTCTGCTAACAATGATGAACAAGCTCCATTCACAAAAATCTTTTGAAGAAGGACGGTATGAAGGCACTGAATAAGTACCAAAAAAGAAGTTTTCACAACTTTTTACTATTCAAAAGCAACATTTACTATATTTATAGATAAAGTAGATACGTGATATTTATTGACGCTAGACAACAGACGTCACGGGCGTGTAAGATAATTAATTTTATTATAAAATTATAATTAGCTTGTGCATTTGTCGTCAGATTACTAAAAAACACTACCCAAGTTACTGAAAAATACTTACAAATGAAATAATAGCGGCTAAAAGTAAAATCTTGACTAGTAAATCGTCGAATTGTTCTAAAACCAACTGCCATATCGTTTTTCCTATAAAACAGAAGAGAGAGAGGGAAAATTAATATCACTTCCTTTAAGTTCTGACTGCATTCGAATACAGCCGCTCAAAACGCTTACAATGTAATCTCACTTTTAGTGCACTTAAAATTTTCGACATTTTACAAATTTAAGCAAAATGAATACGCGGCATTATAACTATCATATCGTTTACAAAACAATAATTCATCCCAAATTTAAACAATAAACGCCCAAACGCAAAACGACGACTCAAATTTGATAAAATCAACACTAACATACAAATAGTATTTCGTTAATTTTCTCTAAGCGCTTTTCTTTACCGGAAAATATTGCATTCGTCGAGATTTGCAGAGCGAGTCTCCAGTATCCTAGGGGGTCAAAACCGGCATT
Source organism: Venustoraphidia nigricollis (assembly GCA_034508555.1). Classification (NCBI taxonomy): domain Eukaryota; kingdom Metazoa; phylum Arthropoda; class Insecta; order Raphidioptera; family Raphidiidae; genus Venustoraphidia; species Venustoraphidia nigricollis. The sequence goes on from JAVRKA010000611.1 coordinate 48,678, forward strand.
AAAGCGATCGAAGTCGCGTCCAAAGACTCGTAATATATAAAAAAACGCGCCATAATAGCTTATCGATCGCGCATAACCGCGTCCATATCCGCTATTACACACTAATTATAATATTAATAAACATTATACATAATCGCTGTTTCACGTTTGGACGTTTTTTTTTCTGATGACAACTTCATATAAACTAAGAAAAAATCAGACATACTCGTATTGTGAATTATAGAGTCCCAACAGCAAACGCCATTAGCGTCTAAATAGATCGATAGATAATCTCTTTATTTCTATATGTGCAATAATAAACAGCGTAGAAGACGTCACAAATATTATAAAAATACACAAACTAGGTAATTAACATACATTAAAATACTAGATACTTACAATTGCTAAAATTGATATCATCCCAAATGTAGGCATATTCCTTTATTGAGAAGAGTTTTTGGTATAACAGATTTTATTGTATCTGGAGGGGGGGGGAGGCAGTTTAATGCAGGTAATTGTTGGCTTTATAATTAATTAATATGTTCCTTTTACTTTTGATATTGTGGTAGGTAATGTACCTACATATCTGATTTCTTTTACTCGAATAACTTTAATTCTTCTTATAAAATAAGTAGAAAATAAAATAATAATTAGAAATATTTATAGAAAGCAACTGTTCATTGGACTGTTTTCAATGTGAAAGACTCACCTTCTTCAGCTGGCAATTCTGAAACAAAGAACACAAATCATTAGTTTTCAATGAAACTCTTATCAAATGCGATCACTACTCTATTCAATAATTTCTTTTTGTCCGAATAGAACATAGACGCTTTGACGCTTTGCCATTCTAGGAATCACCTGAGATCATTGTCAGTGTGTGTGTGGTGCTTTTGTCCTTCTTCGATATCTTAAGAACGGAAGAACATACAATCATGCGAATTGTTTTTGTTGTATATATTAACATATTTAACTTAGACCTGACCAGAGTTGAAGAATTTGAAAATGTTTTTCGATTTCGTTCGAGTTTTTGAAACAATTTACAATCTATTTTTCCTTATATAAAACCGTCGATTCCTGACGTCAGTTCAGTGCCGGCGTTAGCCAACGCGAGGCCCTGGGCCGTGCACTTTTTACGAGGCTTTCGCGGTTTAGATTAAATTTTACCTTAAGGTAATATTTGGAAAGGAAATTCGTACTGATACTGCAGATTTCTTGAATAATCATAATTTAATGATATTGCCATAGTATTTTTCAACCAATATTTCATTTAAAGGGTTTTAATATTAAGTGCGAGGCTGCGCGAGGCCTATTTTAGCGCGAGGCCCTGGGCGGTCGCCCAGGTTTGCCGCACCTAAAACCGGTACTGCGTCAGTTGCATTTTTGTTATGTAATTAGCAGTTATCTGTAATATCTCAAAAACATGAAATTCCTCATTTACCCTATTCTTTATTTGGCTCATATGGACATCCGGTTTCTTATTTGAATGCTCTGAATTATAGAAAAATTCCCATAAATCATAGTTTGGTGTTTAGTAGGAACATTTTTTTAGTATTCAGTACCAATTCATATCGAAAGTTGCATCCCTCTTCGAGAGATGTTATTTCGTATAATCAAAATACGGAAAAATATTACTACACCAGGAAAAACAGTTATATAATACCACACAGAACAGCTTTCTTCGAAAAAGGGTCTGTTTATACTGGCTTGAAAATATTCGAAAAATTGCCTAGTCACATAAAAAATGAAAAAAATGTACTAAAATTTAACAAAGCACTAAAAGAGTATGTAATAAATAAGGAACCCTACTCTTTACAGGAAATTTAGGAAATTAATTAAGTGTTCTATTTTATATTTTATTGTATATTGACGTATTGTATCCCAAAATGGGCTCAACAATAAATGCATATTCTATTCTATTCTATTCTATATATTTCAGGTTCCGTCTGTCAACCAGTTGTAAATGGCAACACGACGTTGTTCCGAAGGGCGGCTCGCCACAATGCCAAACGCAAGTCAGCGACCATAATATGCGCGAATGTTAAATAATAATTACTTACTCGCGAGTGCAAACTAATTACTAATTTGTTATGCATAGTATCGCGCGCGAATTACATTATTTTCAACAGATGAATTTATAACATATTTTTTTATATATCCCCATATCTACTATAAACTTTCAGATTCCTAGTAGAATGAACAGAAAAAGAATTTCAAATTAGGTGCTAAAAGAGGCTACAAGAGATGTCCTAGGACATGACGAGGCGACATAACAAGAAGCATACGAATAATATAAAAGATCAAGGATCAGACGTCATAAATGAAAGAATATTCATTTTTGCAAACTTCAATTTGTCGAAGGGAAAGAGATCAAACGATGTTTTCGACCGAGTGCTAAGAGTTTAGAAAAGAAAGGGATGGCATCTTAGAAATTGAAGTGAAATAAATGAGGCCACAAAAATCAAACGGATTAGAAGAAGATCCAAGATTCATCATTTATGCAAGATTAAGCACCACAATCAACAACTTGTCATATCTGAAAATTAACGAAATCATTTTCAAAACTAAATAAAATGACAAAATGCGCAAAACAATTAACAAAACAATCCCAAAGGCGGTTAGCGATAATATTTTACCGGACGCCGCGCCGCGGCCGGTCAGAGCTCGGTGGCATTGTTTATTCGATAGCTATAATATAAGCCTATTAGAATGGTCGGACACGACGCCGAGTAGAGGGAAATTTATTGCTCTATATACTTATACGGTCGTTCGTATACATGATATTCGCGACTCTTCTATGCTCTTCAACGTAGGGCCGAACAAATAAAGATAACACGTGCTAGTTTTCTCAGATGTAAACATTTCGTTCTCAAATCTCACATTTGGAAGCCCAATGACTCAATCAGATTTATTATATGAATGAACCGATCGCTTTCTATGAAAGAACCTAAGCGCAACGGAAGTTTTCTCTTTTAAAGAGTTGTAAGGGATTGTGTAAGATAGACTGCACTCAAAAAAAGTGGAAATATCATCTTATTTTTTCAATTCCGGACGGACATACTATAATAGCTTCAATTTGTAGCGTAGTGAATATTAAACGGACGACAAAATGCAGAAGTGGGATATATAGTCGGAAAGCTGTGAAATGAACTATTTATTATCGGAAACGTGGTATTCATACCACTGAAGCTTGCTGCCCGCTTCCTGTTCCCATCGCAATGTGACCCACATAGCATCACATCCACGACTCCGTAATCCGTTGCCGCCACGGCGATAATAATTTAACTCTGAAATACCTTTCACGGAGAAACAAAGTGTATACACAAGATGTTCGAGACGCGAACGGGATCACACTCCAAAATGCGTAATACGACTCGAAATTTCGCTGGGAGCGTGCAAAAATCAACTAAAGTAACATGATATGCTATATAATTTAAGATCACTACAGAAATAGTTCACCATGAAGTTAGTTGTTAATTTAATATAAAGGTACTACGTGTATCGGCAACGTTGAAAACGTCGATAAAGTTGACTCTTCGATGCAGTATAGTTTTGTTTTGTATTCATAGATAACACGTCTCATTTCCCTGTTACAATGTGCTGATGGAGTTGTCTCACCTATTATCGAAAGCAAATAAGTTCTACTCGAAGTTAACAGGCTAACTTTTAACTATATTAATCGTCTCCCTAGACATGCCGTTTTATTTTATCAATCTAGGTACACCTGTAACGAAAATGTGAATATCAATTATCGCGATCACGCCAAAGAAGTATAACTTCTGCCGCGCAAACATAAGTACACGCACCGTTTTTCTTTTATTATTACTAAAAAACCACAAATACAGTGGTACCTCGACATACGAGTTTAATTCGTTCCGCAACCTTGCTCGTATCTTGAATTACTCGTATCTCGAAGCAAATTTCCCCATACAAAACAATTGAACTACCATTAATCCGTTCCAACCCCCAAAATGTCACCCCAGTTATTTTTGTTACGTGGTTTTGAATAATGAAAACGTATTTATAAATGACAAATATTTATTGTACAAAAACAAAAAAGAGAATGTAAAGCAACAAATTAGATATCCTCACTGGTCTTTGCCTTTTTCGCTACATTTTTCTCGCTTTCACCTGCAGGCCGTTTAGAAAAAAACATGTCCAAGGAGGTTTGTTTCTTCCTCCCTCTCAGAATGTTCCGGAAATGAGTTAGGCAAGTGTCATTAAAAAGATCAGATGCACGACCTGTTGCAACTTTTTCTGGGTGTTTCTTTTCCACGAACTGTGAAACTCTCTCCCACATTCCTAAGGTCTCCTTTATCTCACTTGGAGAAATAACCTCCTCCTCCTCCTCTGATTCCTCCTCGAAACCAATTTCTTGCATAACCTCCGTATGCAACCGAACTCGTATCTCGAATTTCGCTCGTAACTCAAAGCAAAAAGTCACTCGCTCGCCGGCTCGTATCTCGAAAAACTCGTATGTTGGGGCACTCGTATGTCGAGGTACCACTGTACTTCAATTTCAAGATGGAATTAGTAGGTAGTGAGATGCCGTGACAGTAAGTATAGCATGCCATGTATTACAGAGATAGCAACGGCCCCCTACATTATATTATTATAGTCTAATTAATGCACACGAACGATGTGACACATTATTAAGTCCTTTGTTCTCCAATTCCGGGAGCACAGGCACTCCAATCGTGACCCATATCTTTATATATGCATACATATTATATCGACCCGAAAGAGCGTCAGAGAGTAGCAGACGAGGACGTAAGTACACTAAATGCAAACGGAATTAACTCCCGATCGCTATTTACTCCAAGTCAACATACTTTACGTCGCCCGTCCGTCAGGTAGAGTACATAGTTGGAACAGCACTCTCGATCGGGGGCAAAGGCTGCGCTCCCCTTCCGTTTCTCGAACCAAAAACCCCAATACCAGTACAGTGTTTGTAGACGCTTCGAACTGTCAAACAAAATGTATATCGACGTCGATCGAGCGCCAATTTCAGCTCGATTAGCTGTGAAATCGGCCGTCAACGAGCATTAATTGTGCTCTTGAGAGATTTTAAGGAATCAAACGATGTGGTCGGTTATAACAATATTACATCATCATTCTGTTGACATTGCGTTTCAGTGATAGGTTTTGATTAAAGTATAACTCTAAATAAAAAACGCCAACCAATTGGTCGACGGGATCATCGGAACAAAAAGAATTGGGCTCGTCTTATTTACATGTCAATCATCCCACCAAAGACTGGTTTTGATCCGCTCACCCGTTTGACCTGTATCGTGCCCACAAGCTAACAGACGAACGGACTTAAAAAATGTATTTTGGACTACGGAGGAATTAAAAATAAAAAATATTGTAAAATTGTCAAAACATAGGTACTTTGCAATAATTTGGAATTCCAATATTGTTTATTAAAAACTACACGTTCGTAGACATCGTTAATATGAACTGTTTTTCTTAAAGAAGTCTTTAGAGTTATCACGATTTATCAGGGCCGTAGCTCGTGGGGGTACATGGAGGGGCAATGTCCTACCTCCAGTTGCCTTTATAATAACGGTCAGCGCGCAGTAATTATTAAATATTAAAAGTGGATCTTTAGTTTGAAGACTTTTCAGATATTCATAAATCCATTAAATCAAACAGCTGATCAAAATTATTAAAAACACAATACCCTTCTCTATAGCGTGTCGCTGTCGGATAAAAAACTAGTTGCACAAAATATACGTTTGAATGTAGAAATGACAATTTATTGAAGAACTTGCGCAGTGATAATAACTTGTGAATACATCGGTCTAGTACCTGATTAGTACATTTTTTTCCGTTCCAAGGTTGGAAAATCAGCGCATTTTGCACAACAACACAACTGACGAGTGTGGATCGCGGACAGGGCTGAGTAATACACAAAATCAAATAGAGTAATCAGCTATTTCTCCCTGAAGGCGACAAAAAATAAATTTCCGTAGAAGTGTTTTTTGACTATGTTTCAATATGTGTCCGGAACTATACCTTCTAGACATTTTTAGTATTTAATAAAAAATCTTACTCAAACATATGATAAGATTATATCAATATATGTAACAGCTAATTTCGTCTGCAAATCAATATCTGAAACGGAGTGAATTACAGATAAGTAACAGACGACGTTCGACAGTTGTGCGTTGTCTATAATATTTTCAAATATTATATTAATTTATACTTTCAAATAATTAATTGGTGCTTTGTTAAGAAATATATACTGCTGTCAAAAACGCAAAAGAAGAAATACAGTAAGTGAGCGTCGCGAAAATGTGGAAATGCTATTTGCCGCGGATACGTAACGAATAAGCCCATCCCTAATTTTGTCTCATTTTGTCGCGCGCTACAAAACAAAACACCACCGACTGGGCCGACGGCCGGTGTGACGTCAATGTGCCTGCGCGCAAACGTCACGTTGTTACGTCACTGTTGGACACGCGATTCTCTTTTTTTTCCATTCAATAGACGGCCAAGGATAATGTAAGGACACTATTTTCAAGTTACGTGTAAGACGCGTTGTCTTTGCAAATGCAAATGGTGCACGGGTATAAGGAAAGGTCAGATCGCATTTTGTTCTTATATATAGTTATGTATTAGTATTTTCCTAACGCCTTCGTTCGCGATAACGTCGGTTTCGATCGGAACTTCACCTCAACTAGAGGCCGCAACCGAATAAAACAGAGCACAATTAAAACAACTTTCCACTGGGCTGCATTATTCAGAGACGTTTGAACAAATCGCTCTATCAGAAATTTTCGGACGAGATGGCAATAAAGATGTTTGCGCATCAACCGTCAAGAAGACTAGAAATACTAGAAAAAATCCTGAAGCCCTAAACATATTCAATCAATTCGAAAAATCGCACTTACTTATTCCTAACCTGGCAAACATTTTTGTAAACCAAGGTCATGACTGTAAAGTCTACCGATTAAACACTTAATCTGTATTTGAAGAACACTTCATAATTTTTTATCTATAAGTAACGATTCCAATTAAGATTTATTACTAATATTTTCCGATAAAATTTGATAACGGAAATTTATTTCGCTTGAAGTTATGAATCTGCAAATGAGATAATCAAGAATTCTAATGGCGTATTGCGTGAGAAAAAAAAAACTGAATGGGATTAATCGAATTCATTTCTATTGCAGTCATTTATTATATTTATTGATTATAATCAATATTGATTTCTTCTAATGAATTCACCGTCTTGACACTTGTTATATTATAGAACTGTTACCAACTTGAAATGATTATTAAGTTTAACTACAAGTATTTGTTAAAACGATTAAACGTGCAAATAAATAATAATAAGCGTATATATGTAAATAAAGTGAAAATTTCCACATATTAATCCGCAAAATATTTAAAAATAAAAGCAATAGTAGCTGTCTCAAGTCCTTCAGCATACCTACTACAGACTTCTATAGCACAAAAAAAAAAAACTTGGTCATGCGACATGATGGTGAGCGTTCATTCGAAGTTGTTCACTGCAGTGTTGATGAAAACGTTTTAAGGAAAAGGCAGTTCATTTAAATAAAAAAGTTTTTAGTTCTACGAGTGTTTATGATTGGTTATATTTTTTACGATTAGCTACTACATATTTTTTTTAAATCTTCATTTGACGGTTTCGCTAATCTTTAATTCTTTCATACCTACGTTAAGGAACTATTTGCGAAATTCTTATTCTACGTCTATATACCGGAGGAGGAGGGGGGGGGGCATCGCTGTCATTTCCGATCAACGGCTAGTATCGAAAAAAGCTTCTGATGAAGAATTGCATTCTAATTTGTACATAATTTTTTTGTACCATATATATACGTGACTCAAATAGTTTATACCACGTATCAAATTACACGAATGACGTAGCAGCCATTAAAATATACTAATTAAGATAAATACACTCCATTGTAAATATCTAAAAAATTTACCTATCTGACAACAATGAATATTAAGAAACAATTGCTGACGGGTGATTGTTGACGTCTGGAAATAATCATTTACGTCAGTCGACTAATTAATTTCCTCATTTTCAACGAGCGAACAGACTGCTCTTAAAATATAGTATTATTGTGCACAAATGCGCGCAGGTATTAACTGAAAATGAAACTTTCAATTCATATACTTATAAGCTTCGTTCGTGCAACGATCCGAAACCGCCAGCAAACTGACGACGCATGCGCATTTGCGTAAAAGCGTTCGCATGAAGAATTATCAATATGTAAAAGGAACAGCAGATGTGAATAATAATTTCCATAATCTAATGGAACTGAAGTTTGTTATACAATGTTTAAAGTAGACTGACAACAGAGTGAAAACCAGCTATTTTATAGATAAATGAAATAATTCTGCGCGCCATACGTCATTGCGTCGCATTGATATACTTGTATATCTACAAGGTGTTCAGAATCAGAACGCTAATGACCTATATTATATTTATTGTAGAGCCGTTGCAAATGTACACACAAACAAACAAACAAACCAATGCTAAATTGCAACATTGCATTTCACGCTGTTACAAACACGATGTGCTTGGAATAATTACAGATAGGTATTCGTATATACTTATCTACGCGCATTATTAATAATAATTAATTGTTGTTGTTACGTAATAGTGCGTTGCGACCAGCACCATGCAGCAGGTGTAGGCTTATTATATGGGACCATCAATACGAACAGAACATCCAGGATCTAGGATAAATCCGCCACTGTGCGCTGTAACGCAAGGTCTTTTGTGTTTGGCATTCAACAATGATACATTATATGCGAATCCAATTAGGAAATTTTCCATTTTGTTTAGTTTTAATCATAAATAGTTCCACAAATTGCAACATTAATGGCGAAAGACGTCTGACAAGTCTGCGCGCTATGCCGTCGTCAGTGATGATGACGTCATGCGGCACAAGTGTCCTATTTATTATTAACTAATAATATACGTTGCAGGTCGTGAAGGCAACAGACAATTAACAGTCGAATAGATATAAAATTAATATAATATGCCAATTAGGAAGTTTGACATCTAAATTCATTACTTCCCATATTATCACTTATTAGAGTAACTGTAACTGTAATACGGCACACTGTGCCGCGGTGCGTCATTACAGCAGGTCAGACGTCCATCAGGCTCGTTGGCGACCCCACGTCCAGAAAATAGAATATTTAAACACGTCGAAAAAAAGTTTTCAGTATTTTTAAAGTTCCCATTACTATTAATATTTTTGTCAAGTGGAAACTTTCTGATTAAATCTTTTTCCACGCGTGAAGAAATTTCACATCAAAAACATAACCAATCTGCGTGCACGCAATGCACAAGATTCGAAACGAGAAGCGAAAACAAAATCTGAAATTTTTCTAAGCCTGTCCTGGGGCAAGTTACTGTCAACATCAATAACAAGTTACTATAAATACGACAATTAATAATCAGCATCTGAGACAGATTTAAACTGCACACCACGTGTGTCATATTGAGCCCTCGAAGCAGGTATTTAAATATAAAAAAACCCGGGTCGCAGTGCCAAAACCCTGCCGACAATATAGTGTATTTGCTGATACAGGCAGTGTGGCTTTATTATGCGAACTTAAGTTGGTTTTTGGGTAAAAAAAAAATTTTACTCCTTAATACAGCCCTTAAAATAACATTTTTTTTCTTAATTGCAATATTATTATCAATCGAACCTCTATACCAAATTATATGCAACTTTCAGTAAATAATTCACTATCTGCAAACTAGTGTTTTCATAAAATTTGTAAGTCCGGTCCTGTCAGGCCGATTTTATTAAAATTTTAGGGACACTTTTTAATTACTGCCGGAGGGTTAAATTTCAATTTTGAAACGATTCGGAGAATTTTTTCGGTATTTTGGGCCCCAAAAACATTTTTCAACCCCTAAAAACTACCCTTAAAATGGCCCAATTGGGCCCATTTTAAATAGGCTTCGTGCGGTGATGGATTCCAACATGTGTGCCAAATTTCGTTAAAATAAATTAACTTCTTCGAAAGTTATAGCCCGCACACATATATACCTATATATATATATATATATATATATAAATATATATATATATATAAGTATGTGTGGCATACAGTTTGGGAGCTCGGATAATCATTTAATATATCGTTTGGGCTCTTTTGCCGTCTTAAGGGAGCGGCACCCAATGAACAAAATCGTTTGATTGTCAACTTTGGGAGCTTCACCCTGAGACGTCTATTGATAAAAATTAAAACTACATAGAACCATTTTGTGAAATGAGAGGTCACTGCGAGTATTATTTCAGCGGTTTTTTATGACAAAAAGTATGCAACCTTTGCAGGAATCTATTGGAGTATGGGGTATTTCATAATAAAATAATATTTTTTACTGTCAAAAACCGTAAAAATTTCTAAATGAAGTATGGTTAGGTTTCACACATAAAGAAAAGGGAAGTAAGTAGTCAAGAATAAATGTAAGTAAAATTCATATAATTCTATAAAAAAGTGAATTATTAATATAATTTACACAAAAAATAAATTTAATTATTTTCAGTCATTTATTAACGTAGAAAGACGAAAATTACGCGACAACTCAAATATACATTTGAATATTCTGATACGTTTATGAACGTAATACATCTTATAGAAACTGCCCGCAAATTTGATCTTTTTATATACAAGGAACATTTGAACAACATTAAATAAAGGTAAATATTTATTTTTATAAGTGTTTATTTCCAGATAATCAAAGCGTTGTTATGTCAATTCTTTTTAAACGGTACTAGTTACTTTGTCAAATTATCGCCAAGGCTCCCGATATCATGTAAACTGAATCTTTTCACTCTAACAACATATCAAACCCATGTCGAATATTAGATTTACATGAGATTCGTCGACAAGCGTTAAAACGTCCGTACTGACGATGCAAAACATTTTCATCTATTGACATTGGAAAATTTTCATATCGATGGAAATACCTTTCCATTCGAATAATTTCATCGAAAAAATTAACTCGAAACGATCTTAGTAATAAGTATTAATAGATCAGTGATAATTGAGAGTATTGTATTAAAATTATGTTCTCATATTCACAGGTTATTCAAGTACTATCCAACAATGGATGTTCAACAATGTCTGCAAATATAGGGCCCGAAACCAACAACGATTCTGTAAATTACTCTGTTTATGTTTTAATGTAAAATTGGTATATTTGCTTTTTTTAATAAAAAACTAGACAACAGAATATATCTTTAATTTTTTCATACATTTTTATTTATTATTTATTTTGACGTAGCATCTACATTGCGGAATGCGTATTATGACTAATTAACAACGAAATCTAATATTTGATAACAGAAATAAACAAATTTATTAACGAAATGATAAAACAAAAATAGGTATTTCTTATTTCAGTCTTAACATATTTAAAAAAAACACGTATTAAAATATTGTACATGCAATTGTTGACGAAATATGTAAATAAACCGTAAGCCTTGTTTACACGAGTAAACAAGGCTTACGGTTTATTTACATACGAGTACTCGGCCGAGACACTGAACTCGGCATCGACTATTAATTTTGCTGATGAGATACTGCTGATTTTCTCTGTCGTTTCGATTCGGCTTGTACCCAGGATTTTACATGAGCGACAGTTCGTTTTTTCAATTCACTATGCTTTGTTATCGTGTCGAAGCATTTCTGCGAATTCGGAACCTTTCCTGTAGCTATCTCAGTATCAAAAAGTTTTCGCGCAACTGTCCTTTCTGGTGTAGACCATGTGTTGCGAGTCTTATCTGGAGAGAAAAAATATTAAGAATATACTATTTAAAAGTTATAATATTATAAAAAGTTATGGTAGTTTTTAACTTAGTGAGATTTCATTTAGCATAGTTTCACTGCAGCCAAAACTTAATTTACCGAGGACCAAATGCTCAATGAAAAGGTAAGAAGGTTTCACGTTCCGATGGGAATGAGCACAGGGTCCACGAACAAGTGTTTACAATGAAAAGCATACTGTACGTACCTTTCGATTTGTGTTTGTTGATTTCATTATTTATCCATAAACGAAGCTGCATTGCAGTTCATTTTTGTAAGTTATTATCAGATTTGACAATCATTTCGCATTCATTTAAAGGGAGGATTTTTCGATTTCGAATATAACCAGACAAGTATTTTCTCGCCGCAAATTTCTCTGGAGCACTCCAAGTTCTTCTAATAATTTGCGGTTTGAGATCTAGTTCTAAAAACAATAGAAAATTTCAGTGAACAATAAGATATGAAAATCAAACAGATACAAAAATATTAAATCGGTTTGTGTTTCGTTTGTTTAGAAAAGCTTTTGAAAATTTACCCAGTTCTGAGTCACTGGAAGCCGAAACGTTTTCATCGACCGGTAACTCCTATTCATCGTCAACACGATCTGCTGTTCGTTTTCGTAAGTCAGTAGTCGATTTTACAACTGTTTCACATTTAATAGCAGGAAGAAGTATTTTTTTTTTTCGGAGTAGACCACATCCTAGTAATTTGGGACCTGAAATGTAATTCTAAAAACAACAAAAATTCGCAGTTGTAGAATATAGAACCGTGTTTCGTTTATTTAGAAAAGGTTTTGAGAATTTACCCAAATCCAGTGAATCGCTGTCACTCGAAGCGGAAGGGTTTTTATCATCCGGTAAATCAAGTGCGCTCGTGTCTTGTAATCTGTCCGATCTGTTTTCGGTGACATTGGCGTATACTTCGGTATTGCAGTTGATAGACTCGTTTTCGTCGACACCATACGATATGTTAGGAAGCGAATCGTTAATATAAATGTCTGTCCCATCGTCATTCGAAATAAATATATTGTCAAGTTTTGCATTTGAATCGTCGGCATTATTAGATGATTCTGACGTATGTTTGTTGACATTTTTTTTCTTTTCGGGATCAATCATGTTTATTTCGTCACTTGTTCGTGTACCGCCACGGTATTTAACGATACAAATATTTCCATTTTCTATGCGCACGTCTTTTTCTTTGCACATATAATATGGATTATGGTCTCAAAATTGAACCATGTAGGTAATACATTTTGTATTTGTTTTATGTAATGAAAGTATGGCCTTTTCAACGAGCAAGAGTAACGACGGCTGAAAAAGAAAACAAAACAGTAAATTAAAAGTGTACTGTAGTTCTATAACGTACATATATTATGTTAAACACTTACTTTTATAATTGTTCTATTATATCGCCTTCTGTTCGGCAAACAGGACAGCACAGTGAAATTCTATCGACAGTCACTGTCGGTTCCAACAAACACCCGAGCGAAGTTTGGAATGAGGTATCTCTTCCAGACACACTGGACACTTAATTTTGTTTAACTGTGCGCAATAATGTAATTTTGAACAATTATTGTGCGGACAAGTTTTGTTCATATGATAGGTCATACACACGTACACTTTTCTGTTTGTAGATATATTAGTTCCTCTCCTTTCGTGACATGAACTAAATTACAAATTGACCGGGAGCATTTAGCGCCCTGATAGTCCTTGCAAAAATGTATTTTCAAATGGTTGCAAGCACCCGAACAGTTACTGTTTCAGTAACTTGAAACTGATATAGTTAACGTAGTTTTGTTATAAAGAAACATAAAATAGTAATATTACTTTATTATTATTATTATTAGAGAACGTTTTAATTGAACAAAATAAAGAATCACGTATGAATGACGACGGACTTGACTTAACTGAAACTAGGAACACATTCATGATATTCATCAAAACCTAAATATACGTAAATAACCAAGTACAATTCTGTGGCTTGATCGAAAAAGGGCCTAAGTGCATTTTTTTCATTTTTGATTTATTGGTCCTATCTTACTAATGTCGACATGCTCTTTTCAATGAAAAAGGTTCTATCTCATTATCTTTAACGCTTACCGAGATAAAAAATGTAAAAAGATCCTAACTGAGACTACGTCAATGAAATAAAGGCTTATATTCACTTTAGGCCCTTCATATTGGGGCCTAAGTGTTTTTATAAATTTTTTTCTATATTTAAAAACAACCTAAGTGACATATAAGCCCTTAAATATTGGGCCTATTTACTCTTAGGCCCTTTTCGTAATAATAATTTTATATCAAGAAAGTGCTAACTGCGACTTAGTAAAATGTGACGGTAATTGTCGGTGGCCTATGTTAACATAGGCCTTTTTTAAATAGATTTGTACATTTTGTAAGAAGACTTAAGTGTCACATTGGTTATGGAATCGAAACAAAAAGAAAAAAACTGGAAGATATCTTAAGCTTATTACCATTTATACATCCAAAAAGCAGATTATTTTATTCAAATTTGAAGAGTGATGAATCAAAAAATGACGACGATGTTTGTCCTACAGAATTAATATTGGAAATTATAGATTAATTATACTTATTTTGTCATCACGATGTCCTAAGAATTTTATTTTCATCTGCACGGTTTTCGTGTTACAATAAATACTATTGTTTATTTTTGTATTTTTAATTCTTATTCGAATAAAACCAATATTTTTGTAGAAGTGTTTTACATTTTAACTACAACCATGAATTTCTCAATATGTGTTTTCTAAGCGGTATTGTCTTATTTAATAATATTTTATCATATACTATTATTAATTTTCAAATATCTAAAAAAGGGTAGGTGAAAATCGCTTACTTTTTATACAAAGTACCTCTTATAAAAGGGCTTAAGTGCAACTACATTTAAAGAAAGGGCCAAAGTACATTATTTGGGGCCTATATGCTAGTTTTAGTGCCCTATTGCATAGGCCTATGTAACACCATATACATTTTCTGGGGCCTATGTGACAAAAACTTCTGGATTTTTTAAGAATTTTATTTTTTTTTACAAAAAATCAAAAAATATGCGCTAAAAAAGCAGTATTACAATTATCAGACATTTTGGACAGAATTTCGCTGATTTACAATAGTTTGAAAAAAATAACTTCAACTCCAATTACCTTAAAACTACGTTTTTGTAGTTAGGCACTTTTGCGACCAAGCCACAGAATTTACACAGTATAAAAACTTAACAGTACAGCCATGTTCATAAAATACATAGTGGTGCACCAGAAGAAACAACAATAATAAATATGACATATTATTATCTGTAAAACAGTTTAGATCAGGGGTGGTCAACCCAAATGATCTTACGGACCATTTTGGAAATGCATCATAAGGGGACATTCATTAATTACGTGAGTCGATTTTGGCGATTGTTCGACCCCCCCCCCTTCCTCTTTGGTAAGATGACGGGCGAAACCGGGTCGGACCATAAGTACAAAAAATTTCATCAAAATCGGTTCAGCCGTTTAGGCGGAATAGATTGTCAAACGCTTGTACAGAAATATTATTTTTATATACAAAAAAATATTAAATTTTCAATCAAAATTGTTTTGGTAATTTCCTTTTGACAGATCTTCAGAACAAAAAAAGAGCAGATTTTTTTTTTGTTTTCAAAATATTTCTAAAATTAAATTTAGAAAAAAAATGTGTCTCCGACAAATTTTTTTTCTAAATTTAATTTTGGAAATATTTTGAAAACAAAAAAAAAAATCTGCTCTTTTTTTGTTCTGAAGATCTGTCAAAAGGAAATTACCAAAACAATTTTGATTGAAAATTTAATATTTTTTTGTATATAAAAATAATATTTCTGTACAAGCGTTTGTCAATCTATTCCGCCTAAACGGCTGAACCGATTTTGATGAAATTTTTTGTACTTATGGTCCGACCCGGTTTCGCCCGAGTGCGTTTCGGGTCCAATTTAGAATTTAAACTATCTACGGACCGACGCAAACGCACACACAAAATTTCATTAAAATCGGTCCAGCAGTTTGGAGGAATAGAGTCCGTAGATAGTTTAAATTCTAAATTGGACCCAAAACGCACTCGGGCGAAACCGGGTCGGACCATAAGTACAAAAAATTTCATCAAAATCGGTTCAGCCGTTTAGGCGGAATAGATTGACAAACGCTTGTACAGAAATATTATTTTTATATACAAAAAATATTAGGTAAATAATCGTTAGTCCAACCTTGTATAATTTCTTAAAAACACAAATACATACTATTATTTAAGTTTTAAAATTTCTGTGCTTTACAAAAAGCAACGCTCGTAACTATATAAGGATTTCATGTCACGTATTTATGAAATCTAAAATTTTTTCATTTCATCCAAAGTTACCGAAAAGTTATAATAATTCTCAAAGTCTTCATAAATTTTAGAATAATATGTTTTTGTGTAAAATTTCAAGCATTTCTGTACAAATAAACCATTAATTAAGTAAAAATTAAATAAATTATTAGTATTAAAAGTTGCCTACATTTAGAATTTAAACTGCCGCGCTGAAAATAACGAGTTGCATATCTCGAAAGTAAAGAAGTACCTTTATAAGTTTTATTAAAATTCGATTTAAATCTTTAATAATCATAACATAAACTAATTATTATTAAATTTTTAAAGACATACCTATGTTCTTTTAGGTACATATATTATTTTTAATCTTTTGACGATTATTAAGGTTATAAAAAAAGAACAGTCTAAGTTCCCTGAAACTTATATTTTCCATTTAAAAAAACATTAGACGGTGACGGAACAAAAAAATTTTTTGCCCAAATATTCATCAACTGTATTAGAACATCTGTCAAATTACCAGAAATATTTTACGCCCCCCTCAAATTCTTAACAGGTACGTTAAAATAGCGAAAACAATTATGGCACATATGACATATATATATGTATTATATCTGTAAAACAGCTTAGACCAGGGGTGGTCAACCCAAATGATCTTGAGGACCATTTTGGAAATGCATCATAAGGGGACATTCATTAATTACGTGAGGCGATTTTGGCGATTGTTCGACCCCTCTGCCCCCTTCCCCTTTGGTAAGATGACGTGAGATTTATCTCGACCCCCCCCCCTCCACCATTAATCGCACGTGAGATTTTTTAAAATGCTTATTTTTAATGTAAATATGTTAATCGGTGCTTGATTGCGTTGGATTTATTTAATTTGCTTAATTCTTTTTTTTTCAGACTAGTATTTAAGACTTTAATTTTTTCTCATAATTTCGACAGTTAATTTTTCAATATATTTTGATGCGCAAATAAGGTATTTTTTGATACATTGATTTTCACTACTTAGGCAACTTTAAAATAAATATATTTTGTAAAAGTGCGATGAATCTCGCAGGCCGGAAAAATATTCAAGGCAGGTCGCATGCGGCCCGCGGGCCACGGGTTAGCCACCCTTGGTTTAGATTGCGACTATTATTTTGGTGTTTTGGTAACACCTACCATAACAGCAAGAGGCATACGAAAGGTCGTATGAAGGAGTTATGCAAAAAAGATGGTGATTTTACAATAAATTTCTTCGATTCACGTTATTGAATCAGTGGTTGAGTTCCACATGGACAGGTTATACAGACGTTTAATTATTTATTACCAATCGGTACCCGCGACTTCGCACACGATTGAGATAAAACAATCTGATGTAGCTTTTTCCCGTGGCAATTTAATTTTGCTGTTTAAATCTTATGTGTTATAGCGACCCGGCCCGGCCCCCGGCTTCGCCCGAGTGCGACAACAGTAGTGAAGCATTCGGCTCCACCATATTACAGTCTTGCATCGTGGGGCTGCGCCCCGCTCTGCAAGACATTAATTTATAAAGCTTTCGACTCCCCCAAATGCATATTCTCTAAATAGTGTATTTTCTGACATTTTCATACATTTTGTAAAGTCAACATAAGTCGCTAGTTGAATAACACCGTCCAAATATTTATTTTAGTAAACATAACAGTATACCTACTAAAATGAGACAAGCGCACGGCATCGTTTGTAGTTTTTTCCAGAGCTGCATTATCGATTTTATACTGTTTCAATATTAAATTTTCAATCAAAATTGTTTTGGTAATTTCCTTTTGACAAATCTTCAGAACAAAAAAAGAGCAGATTTTTTTTTATTTTCAAAATATTTCCAAAATTAAATTTAGAAAAAAAATGTGTCTCCGACAAACAGATAAACAGAAACACACGAACTGACAGCAGTCACTCTATTACTCCAAACTGCTGGACCGATTGTAATGAAATTTTGTGTGTGCGTTTGCGTCGGTCCGTAGATAGTTTAAATTCTAAATTGGACCCGAAACGCACTCGGGCGAAACCGGGTCGGACCATAAGTACAAAAAATTTCATCAAAATCGGTTCAGCCGTTTAGGCGGAATAGATTGACAAACGCTTGTACAGAAATATTATTTTTATATACAAAAAATAATAAGGTAAATAATCGTTAGTCCAACCCTGTATAATTTCTTAAAAACGTACAAACACTATTATTTAGTTTTAAAATTTCTGTGTTTTATAAAAAGCAACACTCGAATCTATATAAGAATTTCATGTCATGTATTTGTGAAATCTAAAATTTTTTCATTTCATCCAAAGTTACCGAAAAGTTATAATAATTCTCAAAGTCTTCATAAATTTTAGAATAATATGTTTTTGTGTAAAATTTCAAGCATTTCTGTACAAATAAACTATTAATTAAGTAAAAATTAAATAAGTTATTAGTATTAAAAGTTGCCTACATTTAGAATTTAAACTGCCGCGCTGAAAATAACTTTAGTTGAATTTCTCTATGGGAAAGAATAGAAATACCCTAGATGACACTGACGTAAGGTTTTACAATACAATTAATTTATTATTTCAGAGAAAATACAACGAAATATTTGTCAAATAAGAAACAGTTATCAGTTATAAGTATCATTGACAAAAATACGTAAGTAATTTTATACTTCTGTCACATATAAATTGTTTCGAATATTGCGAAATATTAATTATTCGACTGAATAAGTTGTTTTTATGTTATTATGTGTAATTTTTTCAGATCCAAACGTGCGACCCATTAGTAATGATTGTCGAAATCTGCATAAAATTGCCATGTATTGATGTGAAAGTCGTCTCTGTTCGGGTGTCAAGTTTTGAAGTTTGGTCAAAGTGATACGAATGTGCTTTTCTGTCAACGTAACGCTGGGTACGCATGGAAAAATGGTAACCGATAACAATTTTAATATTTTGAAACGAAGACAACCATTAATCAGATATAGACAGCACAGGATTCGGTTCAACCGATGGAGCTATTTACCGCTAATCTAGGATATTCGTATACCGAACAGTCATATTTTGTCATAGTCAGCTACTGATCCGAAAAGACGAAGTAAATTATAATGTACGACAATTTGAACAGCCACAGAAATGAGTATGACCTGCTTTCTTTAAATATTTTGTGTGATTTGAAAAAATCCGGCGCCAATTTGTTCAAAGCGTTCCCCATTGGGTGCTCTGAAATTTTTTAAAAAATTGGTGTAGCCGTTTTCAACTGATTTCAGAAAGAGTATTTTTTTATATCTTACTGTATATTTCCTACATTTATGAACCGATTTGAAAAAAATCGATGCCACTGTGTTCAGAACTTTGCACACTTTATGTGCTCTATTTTTTTTTTTACTATGACTTACGGCTTCGTAACAGCGGAGGTGGTTTTATCGGAACTGATAAACTCTGCCTTCGGGTTTTTGTCCTACAATGCCTTTAAATAATAAATTGTATAATAATGAATTTCATACTATTTCAGGATCGGATTGACGCCATGACTTTCTTGATCTCACTGAACAGAGGTGAAACGACGACCTACTATCTGCCAGTTTTTGTTAAGGCAATATAACTTGGCGACGTTTAAAAAACTTAAGTCTTCTGTTTTATAGGATAATTAGCTAATAAAATATTATAATAGTGGGGCGAAAGAGATAATTGTGCACTGAACGATAAAACCACTAAATTTGAGCTGCTTTATATTGTTAAAAGATGTAGATATTAATACAAATTATATCTATTGTATCGCTTATTAGAAAGTGCACAATACTGGTATATTTTTAGTCTCATCTGTCCGACTATAAAGAATTCTAAGATAATAATATTAATAAGTGTTTGTTAATTGAATGTCAAAATAAAACTTGGTAATATATAAAAGTTTTCATTAATTGTTGTTTTCATATTTCCTTTTACAGTAGCAATAATATTTTCTACCATACGTTTTAAATGAAATTCACTATAGATAATATGGTAACTACGGAAATCAAAAATGCATTATAGAAAATCGTTTGTTGCAATTTTTTGTGGAACGATTTTCTATAATGAGTTTTTGGTTTCCATGATTACTATATCAACAAAACTCATGTATATATTGCGTCTTAAATGAAATTCCCAGTATAATATACATTTTTTAATCAAATCATTGAAACTTTGACAGGATTGTCAATTTCCTATTATAAAATTTATGTAGGTTTTTTCAACATTTATTAATCTTATTAAACTGCCAATTTGCTTTATTTTTTCATAAATAAGCCTTTTATAAGAAGCAGATTCTTCTGTCAGATGTTAGCTTTGAATAAAATTACAAATGTGCGCTTAAAAAGTTAATTAAAAATTGCAACAATAGATGTAATGTCTTATTGTAGATATTTCTTTTTTTATGAAAACACGGTTATAGTGGCAGATACTCAACTGTTTATTATGAATCTAATGCCTACAAAAGGTGTGGGTGTTGGTAGTATAAACAGCTTTTATATATAATTAATGATTATTAATCTTTTGAACATAAAAATATTTTTTTAACTATTATGGGTTATCTATTGTAAAGTACGGGAGCTTTCATTTTGAACAATGCCGGTAATGCAGTTCTCGATTTTAGAGCTCCCAAACTCAACAATATATCATTAAAGTGAAATAACTTTAAAATCTATTGATGCATATTAATTTGCTCTTAATATAATGTTTACTAATTAGTTTCACGTAGTTTGAATGCAGTTTTGAACTAGGCTCCCAATGATACTGCTACACATATATATATATATATATATATATACATATATATATAAACATTTTTAAAAATGGTGCCAAAGTGTTTAGGAGGTTATGAAACGTCGAGAAATTTTGGTCCGACCCCTAGGTCCCGCCATCCGACCGACGCCAATAGTGTATGTTGCCATATGGCAAATACACTAATAATGCACTTTACGGCTGCAGCACATTATGGCGTTTGTAGTCTGTGTGCGAATATTCTGAAATTAAATTACTGACCCAAAAACCAAGCCGTTTATGTCGAATTTTCCATACGTAGTTTTGTCTACATAGATATTCAAATATAGTTTTTGTAGTGAAACGTCTTTACGCCCGGTAGAGTGAACTGTATTAATTCAGTATTAATTTCAGGCAGGCGATACTACGTGGCTATCGAGCTATAGTGCAATTGCCCAGTGAAAATTGTTCAAAAATTTGCTCTGGTATAAAAATGCGGGATCGGGTCACGAAACGCTGTATCCTCCATTCCTCTGCGCCTTTGAACTAATCATATTTAAAATGTCGACAAGCTTAGTTTAAAGAGGGTACCACTGTTCAGATCTCGTCAACACAGCTGTATTTTATTTATTTTTTATATGACAACAAATACAATTAAAAGAGAAAATTTTGAAAAAACCAACATGAGCGATTTTACTTTTTGGTCACATGAATGCATCCCAGATAGAGAGAGAGAGAAGGAGAAAGAGAAGGAAAAAGAGAGAGAGAGAGAGAGAATAACGGCGAGATCGTCGACCTGGCCGTCTCCGAGTCCCCGATCCCGGATTCCTGCCGGTGCTCTACTATTATTGCGTCACGACGACGATGTCGTTGCCAATTCGCCGTTTTCCGGTCAACTACGTGTAGGTCACATAACCTTTGGGCGCTAACTGAAAATGTAGAGATACTCTTTTTTATGTTTTTATTAACTTGCGACCACATTAAACGATGTCCAAACATGACAAATTAAAACTATAGGTCTACAAGACCGTTAATGATCTATATTTAACAGTTCGGCCTTAGAAAGCAGTTTTTTTTCTAATTTATTAAAGTTAACGTCAGACAACAAACTGCATTAGTGGTGCCTAAATAGACTAATTAGATTCAGATTCAACAATAGCATCAAAATACATGATTTAAATATAATCAGTATTCGTATTTCTTTATTCTTTACTTAATTAATTAGATTTCGAAGAGAAGTTGCTTAAGCATTACTTTTAATATCAGTTAATGACAAACTATCATGAGAAATATATATCATCAGAATAACTGCAGTATTGCGAGGAGAGCGGCAAAGGATTAACACCAAATATCCCCAAGTCAGTTTTAAAGAGACTGCGCAAACGTGTAATACATTTTTTCACAACCCCCAATAATTTAGCTGCTAACCCTATACAAAATTCTTAATACAGACCTGTTTTTCTAAAATAGCGTGTCGTTTTATAATTTTATGTTAAATAAGTAGTAAATAACTTGTCAACGATAAAATTTATTACCTGCATTACGAAAACAATAAAAAGTCGAAATGTTGATATTTACTTAAATGTGCAAAAACCAATATTCCGTGGCATGTTCGCAATAATATGAGCAACAATGTTATTCAAGTTGTAAAAATAAAACGCGCATTATAAAATCGCACACTGCTTTATCGGCGATACAAACGTGATAATGTCACGCGACATAGCGTGGAATAAAATATGTTTTTACCTAAATTTTCACGCCTTATAGGACTTACAACGTCAGGTCGCGCTACTACTTTCCGGTAAATTTGTTACAATAGAGAAAAGCTAACGATCGGCATAGAATCATATTATAGAAGGTAAAAGACAATCAATGGAGATAGATTAATTAATTAGATATTGACGCCCAAAAGCTAAGATCATCAGCGCCTACATTATCAATCGTGATAAATTTCTATGCCCAATGGATGATCTGCGTCAGAACGAACCCATTATACTTTTTGAATTGACGCAGATCGCACCAATCAAACGTTCACTATAATCTTTCTGTCTCTCTCACTGATACAAAGATAACCAATCACATATTGTCTCTATCTCTTTCTATGACGCACAGCAGATCAATTCCTATAGGTCGTTATCTCGATTTCCAACAGTTTTTAAATTCTGAATTTAGCGAACGCAAAACATACGGATAGTGGAGCCGACATCTTAAATAATAAAAAAAAACAATGTTTCAGTGTGTATTTACAGCTGATACTAACAATTCAACGCAAAATATACGACACATGCGCCATTGACAAGTATGTCATGTAAACAATAGGTAAACAGTGAGCTAAAGTGTTGGCCGAAGAAACAAAACCAAATAATGGAAACGCGACCGGCCAGACGACCGGCCAGACGACAAACGCCGCCACTTTCTAGTCATTCTAAATTGCCTATTTGATTTATCTCTCTATAAAATATTTAACCGAGATATTAACGGACTAACAATTTCTATTTCAACAAAGAAAATACAATATTGACTTAACGTATATCTTATCAGTTCATTAAATGTTACAAAGGACATTAACTTTTTTTTATTCGCCGAACACCATGGAGTTATCTAAGTCTAATTCCAAACCGTATTTTCAATTTGTTTTTTTATATTTTTAATAATATAGATTCAAAATGATAATTTGACCGGTACTCAAATTTTAAAAACTGGGAACTGGCGGTTCTTACTAGGCAAAAGTTGTAAGTTAAGTTCGACCAAGGATTCGATTTCAGTCACAAAATTGAACCTGCGACAAGACATTCGGTTTTGGCCAAAATCAGGCCGAAAGCTTGGCTGAAACTGAATGTTCAATTTATTGAATAATCGAATTCACTCTACAAAAAATATATAAAAAAAACAAGATAGGGAAAAAATACTTGTTAGCTTCAGCGCAATTGTACAATAATCAATATTTTCACTCGTTTTTTAAGCAATTAAGCATTATCCCAGATCTTCGGCTTCGGGCATAAACAACAGACTTCGAACTCTAGCCATTGGCAAAACGATTAATTATTCATTATAATAATAATAATATATATTTCCCCTTAAAAAAGTAACTCGAAAAGAGAAGGGTTTGTCATCAGAGTACAAGTTAAAATTTACAATATTAAAAAATATCACAAGTTCAAAAATTCGTCTACCGAATAAAAAATATTTTCCATTAAGAACGATTTTACCAATTTTTTAAATTTTCTTTCAACCGTCGTTTGAATAATTTCTTCAGGCAGGGAATTATATATCCGAACACAATTTTGGTAAACACTGTCATGAGATAATGCAAGTCTATGACTCTGAATAGGCAAGTCGTCTCGATGTCGTGTCATACGATTATGTACATGACTATTAGAGAGAGTTAGAATTTTGTTGTCTTTAAACAAAGGTTTGGCCGAGTCTCTGAAATCGGAAAAATTCATGATTCTCAAAATTTTTTTCTGAATTATAAAGATACGTTTCAAGACATAAGATCCACATGAATAAAAAAAAATAATAAATTGGTAACAGGTCCAGATTATACTTCGGTAATTTGGAGCCGTAACAAATAAATAAATGACTCTTTCACAATGCATTTGAAATAATCAACAAACAAGAATTAAAAAACTAAAAATTCAAAATAAATTATTTCATTCAAAAAATGACATTGATGTAGAAGACAAACAAGATTACGTATAGACAAACATTTGAAAGATTTGTTACTATTTTTTCGTCGAAAACGCCATCAAATCAACAATTTACATAACGTGTTGTTCTAGTAGATCTGATCCATGCAACAAAACGTCAGAAAAACACCCACACATGCGTCATTGAAAACTATCGTTATCAAAATAGTCGACAAAGAATAATTATTCCTTGGTCACAAGGCGAAGGAAAATACGTTGACAGTTTTTTTTTATACCTCTAAACAGACTTTTTAGCTCTGCTTCGATTGTCGAGAGTCTATAATCTATACAACTTCGTGCAATGTTGTGTGAGAGAGTTTTATTTCTCCTTAAATTCTAAGACGGGGGGAGAAGGCTGCAGGTACATTTTCAAAAAGTAGTAGCAAATTAATCAAGGTTACTATTTCTAAAAATCTTCATAACTACATATTCTTAGTGTTCATAGGAAAAGTCGAGGTAAAAATTGCTTCATAACTATTTTTCTGAATTTTCGAGAAAAACAATATTTAACAGCGTAGGGTTCTTACTGCAAAAAGTCTGGGCACCCTTGTTGTACCTGATCGGCACGAAAATTCTGACACACCCCACTTGGCCTTACGGCCACAATAATTAATAATTAAGACCAGAATTCTATATTTACGCTTTGTTTTTAGAAAAGGGATTTGTTTGTTTACTTTGGATTTTATGTACAATCTATTCTTACCAGTATGTGTGCTACTGGAAATAACGTTTCGTAACTTACGCTCTTTTCAGAGAATTGTTTCTCCGTAAAAAAGCTAAGATAACGAACGCACACGCGCCAACAAAATATGAAATAACTTGGTATTTTTATGTTCTTCAGCCCGCTAAATAACTAACAAAGCCACGGAAACAATGAATCGCGTCTTGATAACCGAAAAGTACATAAATATCCTAATTGTTTAATGATCATACTGATAGGTGCATGATGTACTCATATAAAAAAATAGCTGGTAAGTAAACTTATTTTGTAGGAAGAAAACAGTAGAATGACTTTAAATTGCGCCCCTGCAAATCGCCTCCGCTGCCTACCCCTAGCTGAACAATTCTATTGTAAAGGTTCTTATAGTTTCCACGGAACCCTAAAAATATTGTTGGATACTAGACACTCATTGGTACGATACTTTTTTAGAACACAGAGTTACATAAATACATATAAGTACGTTAGCAGAATACTGTGTCGCTATGCTGACATTAATGCAGTTCGCTATTTCATTCATTATTATTCACTTCACGAATGACATTATTCAGAGAAAGTGTTCAACAGAGTCATGAATTACTATTATGATCATAGTTCGGAATGTTTCAAATTTTAAGTATACTAACGCAGTTGCTTGATTCCTCTATATATATATATATTACAAGTCCCCCGTATCCAGATTCTAGTCCCAGAACCGATGAAAGTATTTAAAAAAAATAATAAATAAGAATTGGTGCCAAATAAACCCGGTTGTTGGTGGACTTTAAAAAAAAAGACAACTTCACAAATTATTGCAAAACTTTTTGCGATGCACGTAGTTGCGTTTAAAATAGCTCTAGTCGTGACGTGAGTTCGTCTAGGAAAATTATTTAACGAGCGTAATTTTATGAATTATGAAATCGCTATTTTATTATAATATCTGTGCATAAATGGCGGCTCTTTCCTTGAAAGTGAAGGATAAACGCAAGAGTCGATGAATGGAAAAGTGTAGTACGACGCTGTGTGCATAAAAAATGTGTTGTTCCGACTCATCGCATTGAACGCTAATAGCCCAGGACAACAACTGTCGAGTCGAGCGTCTATAATCTAAAATCTCTCTCTTTCATTGCACTGACCGTTGATTTATTGCACTCATCGGTCCAGCCGCATTACTATCCTTCGATTTGCCACTTGCGTGTTTTTGATTCCATTTCCAAATTTGAGCCCGGTTTGGAAAAGTGTGCAGAGGTGGCGAAATTATAGGAAGTTATCGCTTTCCCAGTTGAAAGGGTTAAGATAAGGTTGGTAATTTTGTGATTTGTGAGCATAGGTAGTTGACACGTAATCGGCCGTGGCCTTGTGCAGAGTGAAATAAAAATAAAGAACAGTCTGGATATTTATCAGGAACACAATTGACGAAACCATGGAAAACCTTATTAAGATGGCCGATACCAGAACGCTTCTCGACGAAATTCAGGAAGAAAACGATGCCGGAATGCGAGTCCTCTGACTCGACTTTACGAAGCAAAATGTACCTTCGATAGCAGTTTGCACGCAGAACACTTTTCAATGCACAGCACAAAACACATAAACACTAATGTTATTTTAAGAGATATTATGACCAATAAACTGATGAACCGCACATTTTCAGGTGCACTTTTTTCACATGGCATGCACGAAACTGAAAACATTTATTGTGAGAATAGTTGTTTACGTTATTTGACGCAATTTTCATTTTATTACAGCATCAGTTTCGAGAAAGAATTCAGAGAACGACAGTAAACATGCAAATACCAACTTTGTATTTTAATAAATTTGATCGTTAGTCCTCTATTAGGTCCTAGAAGTTGCGAACACATAAGGATTACCTATACTTTCTAAGCTGATATAACTTATACACCGGTATCAGTAAAAAAGAAACAAGGCGACACTTTGTTAAGAGATCAAAGAATTGGAAGCGGGCAGAGAGTTCAGGATCAAGAGCTGTACAAGTCTTCAAAAGTTTTATAAGCGACTGTATCATTATAATTTTTTTTTTTTTTTTTTTGTGTAATTACTAATATTAATCGTAGCGTTGGTTCTAACACCTCTATTGAACAGGCTAAAAGTCTTATAATTTTGACCCCAAAATAATAAAATATAGAAAATGCTCGTATCTGTCCGTCACACAAAAAGTCTTCAACGATAAGCTAAATTATTTCGCTCCGATCGAAGTCGAACGCGGGAAGTTAGTGAATGAACACTCTGATAAGTATGATAATAATACTTTGTTAATAAAAATTGTATTACTAAAGTGGCATCAGCCCATTTCTACGCGCCTAGAAAATGCGATCGCTATTCGGCACTTTTTTTGCATCGAGAAACAGTATTTTCTGTTTGACGTCACTAAAATCAATAATATTGACTTTCAATAATAATTTTAATACACATGTCGAATAAATAAATTATCAATGGCGCGTACTGAAAATTGATGTGAAATTTACTGAACAAAAGATCTCCGTACAACGTGACCGAAAATTGGAAATTCGTTGTTGAGCTTTACGCGTCAATTAAGCGCGTGTCGCGATGGGGGCGGCGTTGAATCACACATAAATAGCGTCTTTTTTGATTGCCGAAAAAAGTATTTTTGAGTATAGAGAGAAAGGGTCCAATATATATAATTAAAAACAAAGGCCTCCTCCACATGGAAGCCAACACGTTTCTGTCCCTGGGAAGAAAAAGAATTTGGTTCCGTTAGGTTCTATCCGCCTGTGCCCTATAATAATAATAATAATAAATTGCAGCTCTCTCCGGCAACGGAGGCCTTCTGGAAGGCCTGCAGCATGTACATTAGGAAACTATATAATTATTATGTACCTATAGAGTTAACAACGCTTCGTGTACACATGAAAACGATTCTCTGTAAGGTTATTTTTCGTAATGTTGCGGGCGTTATGTTGTGGTTTATAGTTTGTTCTATTAATATCAAACAGCAATTACCTCGTTGTTTACCTTTGCCCTTTGGCACAAAACGCAGTCGGTAAACAACGCCCTCTTAACGAAGCTGATTTTGTATTCAAGCAACAGTCTTATAAATTGCAAGTGACACAAATGTAACATTTTTACGGAATTTAAATAAACTTGGAATTAAATTATACAATAACGTCCGTTGAAATTATTATTTCTTTTCTGAGAAAACACGCGCCGTTTCACTCGCGAATGTTTCCTTTGCAATGTTTATCAGAATATAGCATAATATTTTATAGTGGTTTTGTTCGCAGGTCCAATTTAAATAACACCTCAACTTGATCCTAGACACGGAAATTATTGCAATTCATTAAAGACTCAAGTAAAAAAAATAATTATCAAAATCCGGTTTGATAACGACCTTAGATTGTGACGACACATTTTTTTGAAGTAAAACTTCCTTTGGCACGGTAGGCTAAAACTGATACCATATACTACAAAGAAGGTGGCTGTGATAAAGCGATACATACGACACAGACTTTTGGTGTAAGATGGCAAATAATAATATAAAACCGCCGATTGAATAGTTTTGCGTCCTGCCTTCAACTAGTTAAAAAAAGACCGATTACAGTACAATATGTCTGTTAGTGGACTGAGATAGGAGAAGGAACGTGAAATATTTGATAAGGTTTTATAGTGAGTTGAGACCAAAAAACAAAAGATGTTCTTTGATAAAATTATATTTTAACACTGTTTTTAAATAAATTATTCTGTTCGATTAAAATTAACAAAAATTTGTCATTCAAATAAATAAAAGTACAATTACGCAACAAAAATTAATAATTATGAAATCGGAAATAAACGTCAAAGACAGGGGCGTATTTTAGATTTCTAACATACTGCCCGCCTCGTCGTTTTCGACGAAATGCGCTGCCCGCCATGACGGATAGATTTAGGAATGTTTGAAGTCTTCAGGGCGTGGTAACAGGCAAAGTTTGTTGACTGGAC
>JAVRKA010000612.1:0-77778 GCA_034508555.1 Venustoraphidia nigricollis
GGTTGCCGATAGGCATTTCAAATATAGGTGCTGATAGGCATTTCGGATGTAGTTTCCGATAAGCATTTAAAAAATTGGTGTGATAGGCATTTCAGATATAGGTGCCGATAGGCATTTTAGATATAGTTGCCGATTGGCATTTTAAAAATAGGTGCCGATAGGCATTTCAGATATAGAAGCCGATAGGTATTTCAAATATAAGTGTCGATAGGCATTTCAGATATGTTTGCCGATAGGCATTTCAAATATAGGTGCTGATAGGCATTTCAGATGTAGTTTACGATAGGCATTTAAAAAATAGGTGCCGATAGGCATTTTATATATAGGTGCCGATAGGCATTTCAGATATAGTTGCCGATTGGCATTTTAAAAATAGGTGCCGATAGGCATTTTAGATGTAGTTTCCAAAAGGCATTTCAAAAATAGGTGCCGATAGGCATTTTAGATAAAGGTGCCGATAGGCATATCAGATATAGTAGCCGATAGGCATTTAAAATATTGGTGCCGATAGGCATTTCAAATATAGGTGTCGATAGGCATTTCAGATATAAATGCCGAAAGGCATTTCAGATATAGAAGCCGATAGGCATTTCAAATATAGGTGCCGATAGGCATTCCAGATATGGTTGCCGATAGGCATTTCAAATTAAGGTGCTGATAGGCATTTCAGATGTATTTTCCGATAGGCATTTCAAAAATAGGTGCCGATAGGCATTTCAGATATTGGTGCCCATAGGCATTTCAGATATAGTTGCCGATTGGCATTCTAAAAATAGGTGCCGATAGGCATTTCAGATATAGAAGCCGATAGGCATTTCAAATTTAGGTACCGATAGGCATTCCAGATATGGTTGCCGATAGGCATTTCAAATATAAGTGCTGATAGGCATTTCAGATGTAGTTTCCGATAGGCATTTCAAAAATAGGTACCCATAGGCATTTCAGATATAAAAGCCGATAAGCATTTCAAATATAGGTGCCGATAGGCATTCCAGATATGGTTGCCGATAGGCATTTCAATTATAAGTGCTGATAGGCTTTTCAGATGTAGTTTCCGATAGGCATTTCAAAAATAGGTACCGATAGGCATTTCAGATATAGGTGCCGATAGGCATTTCAGATATAGTTGCCAATTGGCATTTTAAAAATAGGTGTCAATAGGCATTTCAGATATAGAAGCCGATAGGCATTTCAAATATAGGTGCCGATAGGCATTCCAGATATGGTTGCCGATAGGCATTTCAAATATAGGTGCTGATAGGCATTTCGGATGTAGTTTCCGATAAGCATTTAAAAAATTGGTGTGATAGGCATTTCAGATATAGGTGCCGATAGGCATTTCAGATATAGTTGCCGATTGGCATTTTAAAAATAGGTGCCGATAGGCATTTCAGATATAGAAGCCGATAGGTATTTCAAATATAAGTGTCGATAGGCATTTCAGATATGTTTGCCGATAGGCATTTCAAATATAGGTGCTGATAGGCATTTCAGATGTAGTTTACGATAGGCATTTAAAAAATAGGTGCCGATAGGCATTTTATATATAGGTGCCGATAGGCATTTCAGATATAGTTGCCGATTGGCATTTTAAAAATAGGTGCCGATAGGCATTTTAGATGTAGTTTCCAAAAGGCATTCCAAAAATAGGTGCCGATAGGCATTTTAGATAAAGGTGCCGATAGGCATATCAGATATAGTAGCCGATAGGCATTTAAAATATTGGTGCCGATAGGCATTTCAAATATAGGTGTCGATAGGCATTTCAGATATAAATGCCGAAAGGCATTTCAGATATAGAAGCCGATAGGCATTTCAAATATAGGTGCCGATAGGCATTTCAAATATAGGTGCCGATAGGCATTCCAGATATGGTTGCCGATAGGCATTTCAAATTAAGGTGCTGATAGGCATTTCAGATGTATTTTCCGATAGGCATTTCAAAAATAGGTGCCGATAGGCATTTCAGATATTGGTGCCCATAGGCATTTCAGATATAGTTGCCGATTGGCATTTTAAAAATAGGTGCCGATAGGCATTTCAGATATAGAAGCCGATAGGTATTTCAAATATAGGTGTCGATAGGCATTTCAGATATGGTTGCCGATAATCATTTCAAATATAGGTGCTGATAGGCATTTCAGATGTAGTTTCCGATAGGCATTTCAAAAATAGGTGCCGATAGGCATTTCAGATATAGTTGCCGATTGGCATTCTAAAAATAGGTGCCGATAGGCATTTCAGATATAGAAGCCGATAGGCATTAAAATATGGGTGCCGATAAGCATTCCAGATATGGTTGCCGATAGGCATTTCAAACATAGGTGCTGAT
The DNA here is from genome assembly GCA_034508555.1 of Venustoraphidia nigricollis. NCBI lineage: Eukaryota > Metazoa > Arthropoda > Insecta > Raphidioptera > Raphidiidae > Venustoraphidia > Venustoraphidia nigricollis. The sequence goes on from JAVRKA010000612.1 coordinate 2,333, forward strand.
AGGCATTTCAGATGTAGTTTCCGATAGGCATTTCAAAAATTGGTGCCGATAGGCATTTCAGATATAGGTGCCGATAGGCATTTCAGATATAGGTGCCGATAGGCATTTCAGATATAGTTGCCGATTGGCATTTTAAAAATAGGTGCCGATAGGCATTTCAGATATAGAAGCCGATAGGTATTTCAAATATAGGTGTCGATAGGCATTTCAGATATGGTTGCCGATAATCATTTCAAATATAGGTGCTGATAGGCATTTGAGATGTAGTTTCCGATAGGCATTTCAAAAATAGGTGCCGATAGGCATTTCAGATATAGGTGCCCATAGGCATTTCAGATATAGTTGCCAATTGGCATTTTAAAAATAGGTGTCGATAGGCATTTCAGATATAGAAGCCGATAGGCATTTCAAATATAGGTGCCGATAGGCATTCCAGATATGGTTGCCGATAGGCATTTCAAATATAGGTGCTGATAGGCATTCCAGATGTAGTTTCCGATAGGCATTTCAAAAATTGGTGGCGATAGGCATTTCAGATATAGGTGCCGATAGGCATTTTAGATATAGTCACTGATTGGCATTTTAAAAATAGGTGCCGATAGGCATTTCAGATATATAAGCCGATAGGTATTTTAAATATAGGTGTCGATAGTCATTTCATATATGGTTGCCGATAGGCATTTCAAATATAGGTGCTGATAGGCATTTCAGATGTAGTTTCCGATAGGCATTTCAAAAATAGGTGCCGATAGGCATTTCAGATATAGGTGCCGATTGGTACTTCAGATATAGTTGCCGATTGGCATTTTAAAAATAGGTGCCGATAGGCATTTCAGATATAGGTGCCCATAGGCATTTCAGATAGAGTTGCCGATTGGCATTCTAAAAATAGGTGCCGATAGGCATTTCAGATATAGAAGCCGATAGGCATTTCAAATATAGGTACCGATAGGCATTCCAGATATGGTTGCCGATAGGCATTTCAAATATAAGTGCTGATAGGCATTTCAGATGTAGTTTCCGATAGGCATTTCAAAAATAGGTACCGATAGGCATTTCAGATATAAAAGCCGATAGGCATTTCAAATATAGGTGCCGATAGGCATTCCAGATATGGTTGCCGATAGGCATTTCAAATATAGGTGCTGATAGGAATTTCAGATGTAGTTTCCGATAGGCATTTCAAAAATAGGTGCCGATAGGCATTTCAGATATAGGTGCCAATAGGCATTTCAGATATAGTTGCCGATTGGCATTTTAAAAATAGGTGCCGATAGGCATTTCAGATATAGAAGCCGATAGGCATTAAAATATAGGTGCCGATAAGCATTCCAGATATGGTTGCCGATAGGCCTTTCAAACATAGGTGCTGATAGGCATTTCAGGTGTAGTTTCCGATAGGCATTTCAAAAATTGGTGCCGATAGGCATTTCAGATATAGGTGCCGATAGGCATTTCAGATATAGTTGCCGATTGGCATTTTAAAAATAGGTGCCGATAGGCATTTCAGATATAGAAGCCGATAGGTATTTCAAATATAGGTGTCGATAGGCATTTCAGATATGGTTGCCGATAATCATTTCAAATATAGGTGCTGATAGGCATTTCAGATGTAGTTTCCGATAGGCATTTCAAAAATAGGTGCCGATAGGCATTTCATATATAGGTGCCCATAGGCATTTCAAATATAGTTGCCGATTGGCATTTTAAAAATAGGTGCCGATAGGCATTTCAGATATAGAAGCCGATAGGCATTTCAAATATAGGTGCCGATAGGCATTCCAGATATGGTTGCCGATAGGCATTTCAAATATAGGTGCTGATAGGCATTTCAGATGTAGTTTCCGATAGGCATTTCAAAAATAGGTGCCGATAGGCATTTCAGATATAGGTGCCGATAGGCATTTCAAATATAGTTGCCGATTGGCATTTTAAAAACAGGTGCCGATAGGCATTGCAGATATAGAAGCCGATAGGAATTTCAAATATAGGTGCCGATAGGCATTCCAGATATGGTTGCCGATAGGCATTTCAAATATAGGTGCTGATAGGCATTTCAGATGTAGTTTCCGATAGGCATTTCAAAAATAGGTGCCGATAGGCATTTCAGATATAGGTGCCGATAGGCATTTCAGATATAGTTGCCGATTGGCATTTTATAAATAGGTGCCGATAGGCATTTCAGATATAGAAGCCGATATGCATTTCAAATATAGGTGCCGATAGGCATTTCAGATATGTTTGCCGATAGGCAATTCAAATGTTGGTGCTGATAGGCATTTCAGATGTAGTTTCCGATAGGCATTAAAAAAATAGGTGCCGATAGGCATTTCAGATATAAGTGCCGATAGGCATTACAGATATAGTTGCCGATTGGCATTTTAAAAATAGGTGCCGATAGGCATTTCAGATATTGGTGCCCATAGGCATTTCAGATATAGTTGCCGATTGGCATTCTAAAAATAGGTGCCGATAGGCATTTCAGATATAGAAGCCGATAGGCATTTCAAATATAGGTACAGATAGGCATTCCAGATATGGTTGCCGATAGGCATTTCAAATATAAGTGCTGATAGGCATTTCAGATGTAGTTTCCGAAAGGCATTTCAAAAATAGGTACCCATAGGCATTTCAGATATAAAAGCCGATAAGCATTTCAAATATAGGTGCCGATAGGCATTCCAGATATGGTTGCCGATAGGCATTTCAAATATAGGTGCTGATAGGCATTTCAGATGTAGTTTCCGATAGGCATTTCAAAAATAGGTGCCGATAGGCATTTCAGATATAGGTGCCCATAGGCATTTCAGATATAGTTGCCGATTGGCATTCTAAAAATAGGTGCCGATAGGCATTTCAGATATAGAAGCCGATAGGCATTAAAATATGGGTGCCGATAAGCATTCCAGATATGGTTGCCGATAGGCATTTCAAACATAGGTGCTGATAGGCATTTCAGATGTAGTTTCCGATAGGCATTTCAAAAATTGGTGCCGATAGGCATTTCAGATATAGGTGCCGATAGGCATTTCAGATATAGTTGCCGATTGGCATTTTAAAAATAGGTGCCGATAGGCATTTCAGATATAGAAGCCGATAGGTATTTCAAATATAGGTGTCGATAGGCATTTCAGATATGGTTGCCGATAATCATTTCAAATATAGGTGCTGATAGGCATTTCAGATGTAGTTTCCGATAGGCATTTCAAAAATAGGTGCCGATAGGCATTTCAGATATAGGTGCCCATAGGCATTTCAGATATAGTTGCCGATTGGCATTTTAAAAATAGGTGCCGATAGGCATTTCAGATAAAGAAGCCGATAGGCATTTCAAATATAGGTGCCGATAGGCATTCCAGATATGGTTGCCGATAGGCATTTCAAATATAGGTGCTGATAGGCATTTAAGATGTAGTTTCCGATAGGCATTTCAAAAATAGGTGCCGATAGGCATTTCAGATATAGGTGCCGATAGGCATTTCAAATATAGTTGCCGATTGGCATTCTAAAAACAGGTGCCGATAGGCATTGCAGATATAGAAGCCGATAGGAATTTCAAATATAGGTGCCGATAGGCATTCCAGATATGGTTGCCGATAGGCATTTCAAATATAGGTGCTGATAGGCATTTCAGATGTAGTTTCCGATAGGCATTTCAAAAATAGGTGCCGATAGGCATTTCAGATATAGGTGCCGATAGGCATTTCAGATATAGTTGCCGATTGGCATTTTAAAAATAGGTGCCGATAGGCATTTCAGATATAGAAGCCGATAGGCATTTCAAATATAGGTGCCGATAGGCATTTCAGATATGATTGCCGATAGGCAATTCAAATATTGGTGCTGATAGGCATTTCAGATGTAGTTTCCGATAGGCATTAAAAAAATAGGTGCCGATAGGCATTTCAGATATAAGTGCCGATAGGCATTACAGATATAGTTGCCGATTGGCATTTTAAAAATAGGTGCCGATAGGCATTTCAGATATTGGTGCCCATAGGCATTTCAGATATAGTTGCCGATTGGCATTCTAAAAATAGGTGCCGATAGGCATTTCAGATATAGAAGCCGATAGGCATTTCAAATATAGGTACAGATACGCATTCCAGATATGGTTGCCGATAGGCATTTCAAATATAAGTGCTGATAGGCATTTCAGATGTAGTTTCCGATAGGCATTTCAAAAATAGGTACCCATAGGCATTTCAGATATAAAAGCCGATAAGCATTTCAAATATAGGTGCCGATAGGCATTCCAGATATGGTTGCCGATAGGCATTTCAAATATAGGTGCTGATAGGCATTTCAGATGTAGTTTCCGATAGGCATTTCAAAAATAGGTGCCGATAGGCATTTCAGATATAGGTGCCCATAGGCATTTCAGATATAGTTGCCGATTGGCATTCTAAAAATAGGTGCCGATAGGCATTTCAGATATAGAAGCCGATAGGCATTAAAATATGGGTGCCGATAGGCATTCCAGATATGGTTGCCGATAGGCATTTCAAACATAGGTGCTGATAGGCATTTCAGATGTAGTTTCCGATAGGCATTTCAAAAATTGGTGCCGATAGGCATTTCAGATATAGGTGCCGATAGGCATTTCAGATATAGTTGCCGATTGGCATTTTAAAAATAGGTGCCGATAGGCATTTCAGATATAGAAGCCGATAGGTATTTCAAATATAGGTGTCGATAGGCATTTCAGATATGGTTGCCGATAATCATTTCAAATATAGGTGCTGATAGGCATTTCAGATGTAGTTTCCGATAGGCATTTCAAAAATAGGTGCCGATAGGCATTTCAGATATAGGTGCCCATAGGCATTTCAGATATAGTTGCCAATTGGCATTTTAAAAATAGGTGTCGATAGGCATTTCAGATATAGAAGCCGATAGGCATTTCAAATATAGGTGCCGATAGGCATTCCAGATATGGTTGCCGATAGGCATTTCAAATATAGGTGCTGATAGGCATTCCAGATGTAGTTTCCGATAGGCATTTCAAAAATTGGTGCCGATAGGCATTTCAGATATAGGTGCCGATAGGCATTTCAGATATAGTCACTGATTGGCATTTTAAAAATAGGTGCCGATAGGCATTTCAGATATATAAGCCGATAGGTATTTCAAATATAGGTGTCGATAGTCATTTCATATATGGTTGCCGATAGGCATTTCAAATATAGGTGCTGATAGGCATTTCAGATGTAGTTTCCGATAGGCATTTCAAAAATAGGTGCCGATAGGCATTTCAGATATAGGTGCCGATTGGTACTTCAGATATAGTTGCCGATTGGCATTTTAAAAATAGGTGCCGATAGGCATTTCAGATATAGGTGCCCATAGGCATTTCAGATATAGTTGCCAATTGGCATTCTAAAAATAGGTGCCGATAGGCATTTCAGATATAGAAGCCGATAGGCATTTCAAATATAGGTACCGATAGGCATTCCAGATATGGTTGCCGATAGGCATTTCAAATATAAGTGCTGATAGGCATTTCAGATGTAGTTTCCGATAGGCATTTCAAAAATAGGTACCGATAGGCATTTCAGATATAAAAGCCGATAAGCATTTCAAATATAGGTGCCGATAGGCATTCCAGATATGGTTGCCGATAGGCATTTCAAATATAGGTGCTGATAGGAATTTCAGATGTAGTTTCCGATAGGCATTTCAAAAATAGGTGCCGATAGGCATTTCAGATATAGGTGCCAATAGGCATTTCAGATATAGTTGCCGATTGGCATTTTAAAAATAGGTGCCGATAGGCATTTCAGATATAGGTGCCGATAGGCATTTCAGATATAGTTGCCGATTGGCATTTTAAAAATAGGTGCCGATAGGCATTTCAGATATAGAAGCCGATAGGTATTTCAAATATAGGTGTCGATAGGCATTTCAGATATGGTTGCCGATAATCATTTCAAATATAGGTGCTGATAGGCATTTCAGATGTAGTTTCCGATAGGCATTTCAAAAATAGGTGCCGATAGGCATTTCAGATATAGAAGCCGATAGGTATTTCAAATATAGGTGTCGATAGGCATTTCAGATATGGTTGCCGATAATCATTTCAAATATAGGTGCTGATAGGCATTTCAGATGTAGTTTCCGATAGGCATTTCAAAAATAGGTGCCGATAGGCATTTCAGATATAGGTGCCCATAGGCATTTCAGATATAGTTGCCGATTGGCATTTTAAAAATAAGTGCCGATAGGCATTTCAGATATAGAAGCCGATAGGCATTTCAAATATAGGTGCCGATAGGCATTCCAGATATGATTGCCGATAGGCATTTCAAATATAGGTGCTGATAGGCATTTCAGATGTAGTTTATGATAGGCATTTCAAAAATAGGTGCCGATAGGCATTTCAGATATAGGTGCCGATAGGCATTTCAAATATAGTTGCCGATTGGCATTTTAAAAACAGGTGCCGATAGGCATTGCAGATATAGAAGCCGATAGGCATTTCAAATATAGGTGCCGATAGGCATTCCAGATATGGTTGCCGATAGGCATTTCAAATATAGGTGCTGATAGGCATTTCAGATGTAGTTTCCGATAGGCATTTCAAAAATAGGTGCCGATAGGCATTTCAGATATAGGTGCCGATAGGCATTTCAGATATAGTTGCCGATTGGCATTTTAAAAATAGGTGCCGATAGGCATTTCAGATATAGAAGCCGATAGGCATTTCAAATATAGGTGCCGATAGGCATTTCAGATATGGTTGCCGATAGGCAATTCAAATATTGTTGCTGATAGGCATTTCAGATGTAGTTTCCGATAGGCATTAAAAAAATAGGTGCCGATAGGCATTTCAGATATAAGTGTTGATAGGCATTACAGATATAGTTGCCGATTGGCATTTTAAAAATAGGTGCCGATAGGCTTTTCAGATATAGAAGCCGATAGGCATTTCAAATATAGGTGCCGATAGGCATTCCAGATATGGTTGCCGATAGGCATTTCAAATATAGGTGCTGATAGGAATTTCAGATGTAGTTTCCGATAGGAATTTCAAAAATAGGTGCCGATAGGCATTTCAGATATAGGTGCCGATAGGCATTTCAGATATAGTTGCCGATTGGCATTTTAAAAATAGGTGCCGATAGGCATTTCAGATATAGAAGCCGATAGGCATTAAAATATAGGTGCGGATAAGCATTCCAGATATGGTTGCCGATAGGCATTTCAAATATAGGTGCTGATAGGCATTTCAGATGTAGTTTGCGTTAGGCATTTCAAAAATTGGTGCCGATAGGCATTTCAGATATAGAAGCCGATAGGTATTTCAAATATAGGTGTCGATAGGCATTTCAGATATGGTTGCCGAATATCACTTCAAATATAGGTGCTAATAGGCATTTCAGATGTAGCTTCCGATAGGCATTTCAAAAATAGGTGCCGATAGGCATTTCAGATATAAGTGCCCATAGGCATTTCAGATATACTTGCCGATTGGCATTTTAAAAATAGGTGTCGATAGGCATTTCAGATATAGAAGCCGATAGGCATTTCAAATATAGGTGCCGATAGGCATTCCAGATATGGTTGCCGATAGGCATTTCAAATATAGGTGCTGATAGGCATTCCAGATGTAGTTTCCGATAGGCATTATAAAAATTGGTGCCGATAGGCATTTCAGATATAGGTGCCGATAGGCATTTCAGATATAGTTACTGATTGGCATTTTAAAAATATGTGCCGATAGGCATTTCAGATATATAAGCCGATAGGTATTTCAAATATAGGTGTCGATAGGCATTTCAGATATGGTTGCCGATGGGCATTTCAAATTTAGGTGCTGATAGGCATTTTAGATGTAGTTTCCGATAGGCATTTCAAAAATAGGTGCCGATAGGCATTTCAGATGTAGGTGCCGATAGGCATTTCAGATATAGTTGCCGATTGGCATTTTAAAAATAGGTGCCGATAGGCATTTCAGATATAGAAGCCGATAGGCATTTCATATATAGGTGCCGATAGGCATTCCAGATATGGTTGCCGATAGGCATTTCAAATATAGGTGCTGATAGGCATTTCAGATGTAGTTTCCGATAGGCATTTCAAAAATAGGTGTCGATAGGCATTTCAGATATAGGTGTCGATAGGCATTTCAGATATAGGTGTCGATAGGCATTTCAGATATAGGTGTCGATAGGCATTTCAGATATAGGTGTCGATAGGCATTTCAGATAAAGGTGTCGATAGGCATTTCAGATATAGGTGTCGATAGGCATTTCAGATATAGGTGCCGATAGGCATTTAAGATATAGTTGCCGATTGGCATTTTAAAAATAGGTGCCGATAGGCATTTCAGATATAGAAGCCGATAGGCATTTCAAATATAGGTGCCGATAGGCATTTCAGATATGGTTGCCGATAGGCATTTCAAATATAGGAGCTGATAGGCATTTCAGATGTAGTTTCCGATAGGCATTTCAAAAATAGGTGTCGATAGGCATTTCAGATATAGGTGTCGATAGGCATTTCAGATATAGGTGTCGATAGGCATTTCAGATATAGGTGTCAATAGGCATTTCAGATATATGTGTCGATAGGCATTTCAGATATAGGTGTCGATAGGCATTTCAGATATAGGTGTCGATAGGCAATTCAGATATAGGTGTCGATAGGCATATCAGATATAGGTGTCGATAGGCATTTCAGATATTGGTGCCGATAGGCATTTCAGATATAGTTGCCGATTGGCATTTTAAAAATAGGTGCCGATAGGCATTTCAGATATAGAAGCCGATAGGCATTTCAAATATAGGTGCCGATAGGCATTCCAGAAATGGTTGCCGATAGGCATTTCAAATATAGGTGCTGATAGGCATTTCAGATGTAGATTCCGATAGGCATTTCAAAAATGGGTGTCGATAGGCATTTCAGATATAGGTGTCGATAGGCATTTCAGATATAGGTGTCGATAGGCATTTCAGATATAGGTGTCGATAGGCATTTCAGATATAGGTGTCGATAGGCATTTCAGATATAGGTGTCGATAGGCATTTCAGATATAGGTGTCGATAGGCATTTCAGATATAGGTGTCAATAGGCATTTCAGATATAGGTGCCGATAGGCATTTCAGATATAGTTGCCGATTGGCATTTTAAAAATAGGTGCCGATAGGCATTTCAGATATAGAAGCCGATAGGCATTTCAAATATAGGTGCCGATAGGCATTCCAGATATGGTTGCCGATAGGCATTTCAAATATAGGTGCTGATAGGCATTTCAGATGTAGTTTCCGATAGGCATTTCAAAAATAGGTGTCGATAGGCATTTCAGATATAGGTGTCGATAGGCATTTCAGATATAGGTGTCGATAGGCATTTCAGATATAGGTGTCGATAGGCATTTCAGATATAGGTGTCGATAGGCATTTCAGATATAGGTGTCGATAGGCATTTCAGATATAGGTGTCGATAGGCATTTCAGATATATGTGTCGATAGGCATTTCAGATATAGGTGCCGATAGGCATTTCAGATATAGTTGCCGATTGGCATTTTCAAAATAGGTGCCGATAGGCATTTCAGATATAGAAGCCGATAGGCATTTCAAATATAGGTGCCGATAGGCATTCCAGATATGGTTGCCGATAGGCATATCAAATATAGGTGCTGATAGGCATTTCAGATGTAGTTTCCGATAGGCATTTCAAGAATAGGTGTCGATAGGCATTTCAGATATAGGTGTCGATAGGCATTTCAGATATAGGTGTCGATAGGCATTTCAGATATAGGTGTCGATAGGCATTTCAGATATAGGTGTCGATAGGCATTTCAGATATAGGTGTCGATAGGCATTTCAGATATAGGTGTCGATAGGCATTTCAGATATAGGTGTCGATAGGCATTTCAGATATAGGTGCCGATAGGCATTTCAGATATAGTTGCCGATTGGCATTTTCAAAATAGGTGCCGATAGGCATTTCAGATATAGAAGCCGATAGGCATTTCAAATATAGGTGCCGATAGGCATTCCAGATATGGTTGCCGATAGGCATATCAAATATAGGTGCTGATAGGCATTTCAGATGTAGTTTCCGATAGGCATTTCAAGAATAGGTGTCGATAGGCATTTCAGATATAGGTGTCGATAGGCATTTCAGATATAGGTGTCGATAGGCATTTCAGATATAGGTGTCGATAGGCATTTCAGATATAGGTGTCGATAGGCATTTCAGATATAGGTGTCGATAGGCATTTCAAATATAGGTGCCGATAGGCATTCCAGATATGGTTGCCGATAGGCATATCAAATATAGGTGCTGATAGGCATTTCAGATGTAGTTTCCGATAGGCATTTCAAGAATAGGTGTCGATAGGCATTTCAGATATAGGTGTCGATAGGCATTTCAGATATAGGTGTCGATAGGCATTTCAGATATAGGTGTCGATAGGCATTTCAGATATAGGTGTCGATAGGCATTTCAGATATAGGTGTCGATAGGCATTTCAGATATAGGTGTCGATAGGCATTTCAGATATAGGTGTCGATAGGCATTTCAGATATAGGTGTCGATAGGCATTTCAGATATAGGTGTCGATAGGCATTTCAGATATAGGTGTCGATAGGCATTTCAGATATAGGTGCCGATAGGCATTTCAGATATAGTTGCCGATTGGCATTTTAAAAATAGGTGCCGATAGGCATTTCAGATATAGAAGCTGATAGGCATTTCAAATATAGGTGCCGATAGGCATTCCAGATACGGTTGCCAATAGGCATTTTAAATATAGGTGCTGATAGGCATTTCAGATGTAGTTTCCGATAGGAATTTCAAAAATAGGTGTCGATAGGCATTTCAGATATAGGTGTCGATAGGCATTCCAGATATGGTTGCCGATAGGCATTTCAAATATAGGTGCTGATAGGCTTTTCAGATGTAGTTCCCGATAGGCATTTCAAAAATGGGTGTCGATAGGCATTTCAGATATAGGTGTCGATAGGCATTTCAGATATAGGTGTCGATAGGCATTTCAGATATAGGTGTCGATAGGCATTTCAGACATAGGTGTCGATAGGCATTTCAGATATAGGTGTCGATAGGCATTTCAGATATAGGTGTCGATAGGCATTTCAGATATAGGTGTCGATAGGCATTTCAGATATAGGTGTCGATAGGCATTTCAGATATAGGTGCCGATAGGCATTTCAGATATAGTTGCCGATTGGCATTTTAAAAATAGGTGCCGATAGGCATTTCAGATATAGAAGCCGATAGGCATTTTAAATATAGGTGCCGATAGGCATTCCAGATATGGTTGCCGATAGGCATTTCAAATATAGGTGCTGATAGGCATTTCAGATGTAGTTTCCGATAGGCATTTCAAAAATAGGTGTCGATAGGCATTTCAGATATAGGTGTCGATAGGCATTTCAGATATAGGTGTCGATAGGCATTTCAGATATAGGTGTCGATAGGCATTTCAGATATAGGTGTCGATAGGCATTTCAGATATAGGTGTCGATAGGCATTTCAGATATAGGTGTCGATAGGCATTTCAGATATAGGTGTCGATAGGCATTTCAGATATAGGTGTCGATAGGCATTTCAGATATAGGTGTCGATAGGCATTTCAGATAAAGGTGTCGATAGGAATTTCAGATATAGGTGTCGATAGGCATTTCAGATATAGGTGTCGATAGGCATTTCAGATATAGGTGCCGATAGGCATTTAAGATATAGTTGCCGATTGGCATTTTAAAAATAGGTGCCGATAGGCATTTCAGATTTAGAAGCCGATAGGCATTTCAAATATAGGTGCCGATAGGCATTCCAGATATGGTTGCCGATAGGCATTTCAAAAATAGGTGCTGATAGGCATTTCAGATGTAGTTTCCGATAGGCATTTCAAAAATAGGTGTCGATAGGCATTTCAGATATAGGTGTCGATAGGCATTTCAGATATAGGTGTCGATAGGCATTTCAGATATAGGTGTCGATAGGCATTTCAGATATAGGTGTCGATAGGCATTTCAGATATAGGTGTCGATAGGCATTTCAGATATAGGTGTCGATAGGCATTTCAGATATAGGTGTCGATAGGCATTTCAGATATAGTTGCCGATAGGCATTTCAGATATAGTTGCCGATTGGCATTTTAAAAATAGGTGCCGATAGGCATTTCAGATATAGAAGCCGATAGGCATTTCAAATATAGGTGCCGATAGGCATTCCAGATATGGTTGCCGATAGGCATTTCAAATATAGGTGCTGATAGGCATTTCAGATGTAGTTTCCGATAGGCATTTCAAAAATAGGTGTCGATAGGCATTTCAGATATAGATGTCGATAGGCATTTCAGATATAGGTGTCGATAGGCATTTCAGATATAGGTGTCGATAGGCATTTCAGATATAGGTGTCGATAGGCATTTCAGATATAGTTGCCGATAGGCATTTCAGATATAGGTGTCGATAGGCATTTCAGATATAGGTGTCGATAGGCATTTCAGATATAGGTGCCGATAGGCATTTCAGATATAGTTGCCGATTGGCATTTTAAAAATAGGTGCCGATAGGCATTTCAGATATAGAAGCCGATAGGCATTTCAAATATAGGTGCCGATAGGCATTCCAGATATGGTTGCTGATAGGCATTTCAAATATAGGTGCTGATAGGCATTTCAGATGTAGTTTCCGATAGGCATTTCAAAAATAGGTGTCGATAGGCATTTCAGATATAGGTGTCGATAGGCATTTCAGATATAGGTGTCGATAGGCATTTCAGATATAGGTGTCGATAGGCATTTCAGATATAGGTGTCGATAGGCATTTCAGATAAAGGTGTCGATAGGCATTTCAGATATAGGTGTCGATAGGCATTTCAGATATAGGTGTCGATAGGCAATTCAGATATAGGTGCCGATAGGCATTTAAGATATAGTTGCCGATTGGCATTTTAAAAATAGGTGCCGATAGGCATTTTAGATATAGAAGCCGATAGGCATTTCAAATATAGGTGCCGATAGGCATTCCAGATATGGTTGCCGATAGGCATTTCAAATATAGGTGCTGATAGGCATTTCAGATGTAGTTTCCGATAGGCATTTCAAAAATAGGTGTCGATAGGCATTTCAGATATAGGTGTCGATAGGCATTTCAGATATAGGTGTCGATAGGCATTTCAGATATAGGTGTCGATAGGCATTTCAGATATAGGTGTCGATAGGCATTTCAGATATAGGTGTCGATAGGCATTTCAGATATAGGTGCCGATAGGCATTTCAGATATAGTTGCCGATTGGCATTTTAAAAATAGGTGCCGATAGGCATTTCAGATATAGAAGCCGATAGGCATTTCAAATATAGGTGCCGATAGGCATTCCAGATATGGTTGCCGATAGGCATTTCAAATATAGGTGCTGATAGGCATTTCAGATGTAGTTTCCGATAGGCATTTCAAAAATAGGTGTCGATAGGCATTTCAGATATAGGTGTCGATAGGCATTTCAGATATAGGTGTCGATAGGCATTTCAGATATAGGTGTCGATAGGCATTTCAGATGTATGTGTCGATAGGCATTTCAGATATAGGTGTCGATAGGCATTTCAGATATAGGTGTCGATAGGCATTTCAGATATAGGTGTCGATAGGCATTTCAGATATAGGTGTCGATAGGCATTTCAGATATTGGTGCCGATAGGCATTTCAGATATAGTTGCCGATTGGCATTTTAAAAATAGGTGCCGATAGGTATTTCAGATATAGAAGCCGATAGGCATTTCAAATATAGGTGCCGATAGGCATTCCAGATATGGTTGCCGATAGGCATTTCAAATATAGGTGCTGATAGGCATTTCAGATGTAGTTTCCGATAGGCATTTCAAAATTAGGTGTCGATAGGCATTTCAGATATAGGTGTCGATAGGCATTTCAGATATAGGTGTCGATAGGCATTTCAGATATAGGTGTCGATAGGCATTTCAGATATAGGTGTCGATAGGCATTTCAGATATAGGTGTCGATAGGCATTTCAGATATAGGTGTCGATAGGCATTTCAGATATAGGTGTCAATAGGCATTTCAGATATAGGTGCCGATAGGCATTTCAGATATAGTTGCCGATTGGCATTTTAAAAATAGGTGCCGATAGGCATTTCAGATATAGAAGCCGATAGGCATTTCAAATATAGGTGCCGATAGGCATTCCAGATATGGTTGCCGATAGGCATTTCAAATATAGGTGCTGATAGGCATTTCAGATGTAATTTCCGATAGGCATTTCAAAAATAGGTGTCGATAGGCATTTCAGATATAGGTGTCGATAGGCATTTCAGATATAGGTGTCGATAGGCATTTTAGATATAGGTGTCGATAGGCATTTCAGATATAGGTGTCGATAGGCATTTCAGATATAGGTGTCGATAGGCATTTCAGATATAGGTGTCGATAGGCATTTCAGATATAGGTGTCGATAGGCATTTCAGATATAGGTGCCGATAGGCATTTCAGATATAGTTGCCGATTGGCATTTTAAAAATAGGTGCCGATAGGCATTTCAGATATAGAAGCCGATAGGCATTTCAAATATAGGTGCCGATAGGCATTCCAGATATGGTTGCCGATAGGCATATCAAATATAGGTGCTGATAGGCATTTCAGATGTAGTTTCCGATAGGCATTTCAAAAATAGGTGTCGATAGGCATTTCAGATATAGGTGTCGATAGGCATTTCAGATATAGGTGTCGATAGGCATTTCAGATATAGGTGTCGATAGGCATTTCAGATATAGGTGTCGATAGGCATTTCAGATATAGGTGTCGATAGGCATTTCAGATATAGGTGTCGATAGGCATTTCAGATATAGGTGTCGATAGGCATTTCTGATATAGGTGTCGATAGGCATTTTAGATATAGGTGTCGATAGGCATTTCAGATATAGGTGTCGATAGGCATTTCAGATATAGGTGTCGATAGGCATTTCAGATATAGGTGTCGATAGGCATTTCAGATATAGGTGTCGATAGGCATTTCAGATATAGGTGCCGATAGGCATTTCAGATATAGGTGCCGATAGGCATTTCAGATATAGTTGCCGATTGGCATTTTAAAAATAGGTACCGATAGGCATTTCAGATATAGAAGCCGATAGGCATTTCAAATATAGGTGCCGATAGGCATTCCATATATGGTTGCCGATAGGCATTTCAAATATAGGTGCTGATAGGCATTTCAGATGTAGTTTCCGATAGGCATTTCAAAAATAGGTGTCGATAGGCATTTCAGATATAGGTGTCAATAGGCATTTCAGATATAGGTGTCGATAGGCATTTCAGATATAGGTGTCGATAGGCATTTCAGATATAGGTGTCGATAGGCATTTCAGATATAGGTGTCGATAGGCATTTCAGATATAGGTGTCGATAGGCATTTCAGATATAGGTGTCGATAGGCATTTCAGATATAGGTGCCGATAGGCATTTCAGATATAGTTGCCGATTGGCATTTTAAAAATAGGTGCCGATAGGCATTTCAGATATAGAAGCCGATAGGCATTTTAAATATAGGTGCCGATAGGCATTCCAGATATGGTTGCCGATAGGCATTTCAAATATAGGTGCTGATAGGCATTTCAGATGTAGTTTCCGATAGGCATTTCAAAAATAGGTGTCGATAGGCATTTCAGATATAGGTGTCGATAGGCATTTCAGATATAGGTGTCGATAGGCATTTCAGATATAGGTGTCGATAGGCATTTCAGATATAGGTGTCGATAGGCATTTCAGATATAGGTGTCGATAGGCATTTCAGATATAGGTGTCGATAGGCATTTCAGATATAGGTGTCGATAGGCATTTCAGATATAGGTGTCGATAGGCATTTCAGATATAGGTGTCGATAGGCATTTCAGATAAAGGTGTCGATAGGAATTTCAGATATAGGTGTCGATAGGCATTTCAGATATAGGTGTCGATAGGCATTTCAGATATAGGTGCCGATAGGCATTTAAGATATAGTTGCCGATTGGCATTTTAAAAATAGGTGCCGATAGGCATTTCAGATTTAGAAGCCGATAGGCATTTCAAATATAGGTGCCGATAGGCATTCCAGATATGGTTGCCGATAGGCATTTCAAATATAGGTGCTGATAGGCATTTCAGATGTAGTTTCCGATAGGCATTTCAAAAATAGGTGTCGATAGGCATTTCAGATATAGGTGTCGATAGGCATTTCAGATATAGGTGTCGATAGGCATTTCAGATATAGGTGTCGATAGGCATTTCAGATATAGGTGTCGATAGGCATTTCAGATATAGGTGTCGATAGGCATTTCAGATATAGGTGTCGATAGGCATTTCAGATATAGGTGTCGATAGGCATTTCAGATATAGTTGCCGATAGGCATTTCAGATATAGTTGCCGATTGGCATTTTAAAAATAGTTGCCGATAGGCATTTCAGATATAGAAGCCGATAGGCATTTCAAATATAGGTGCCGATAGGCATTCCAGATATGGTTGCCGATAGGCATTTCAAATATAGGTGCTGATAGGCATTTCAGATGTAGTTTCCGATAGGCATTTCAAAAATAGGTGTCGATAGGCATTTCAGATATAGAAGTCGATAGGCATTTAAGATATAGGTGTCGATAGGCATTTCAGATATAGGTGTCGATAGGCATTTCAGATATAGGTGTCGATAGGCATTTCAGATATAGTTGCCGATAGGCATTTCAGATATAGGTGTCGATAGGCATTTCAGATATAGGTGTCGATAGGCATTTCAGATATAGGTGCCGATAGGCATTTCAGATATAGTTGCCGATTGGCATTTTAAAAATAGGTGCCGATAGGCATTTCAGATATAGAAGCCGATAGGCATTTCAAATATAGGTGCCGATAGGCATTCCAGATATGGTTGCTGATAGGCATTTCAAATATAGGTGCTGATAGGCATTTCAGATGTAGTTTCCGATAGGCATTTCAAAAATAGGTGTGGATAGGCATTTCAGATATAGGTGTCGATAGGCATTTCAGATATAGGTGTCGATAGGCATTTCAGATATAGGTGTCGATAGGCATTTCAGATATAGGTGTCGATAGGCATTTCAGATAAAGGTGTCGATAGGCACTTCAGATATAGGTGTCGATAGGCATTTCAGATATAGGTGTCGATAGGCAATTCAGATATAGGTGCCGATAGGCATTTAAGATATAGTTGCCGATTGGCATTTTAAAAATAGGTGCCGATAGGCATTTCAGATATAGAAGCCGATAGGCATTTCAAATATAGGTGCCGATAGGCATTCCAGATATGGTTGCCGATAGGCATTTCAAATATAGGTGCTGATAGGCATTTCAGATGTAGTTTCCGATAGGCATTTCAAAAATAGGTGTCGATAGGCATTTCAGATATAGGTGTCGATAGGCATTTCAGATATAGGTGTCGATAGGCATTTCAGATATAGGTGTCGATAGGCATTTCAGATATAGGTGTCGATAGGCATTTCAGATATAGGTGTCGATAGGCATTTCAGATATAGGTGCCGATAGGCATTTCAGATATAGTTGCCGATTGGCATTTTAAAAATAGGTGCCGATAGGCATTTCAGATATAGAAGCCGATAGGCATTTCAAATATAGGTGCCGATAGGCAATCCAGATATGGTTGCCGATAGGCATTTCAAATATAGGTGCTGATAGGCATTTCAGATGTAGTTTCCGATAGGCATTTCAAAAATAGGTGTCGATAGGCATTTCAGATATAGGTGTCGATAGGCATTTCAGATATAGGTGTCGATAGGCATTTCAGATATAGGTGTCGATAGGCATTTCAGATGTATGTGTCGATAGGCATTTCAGATATAGGTGTCGATAGGCATTTCAGATATAGGTGTCGATAGGCATTTCAGATATAGGTGTCGATAGGCATTTCAGATATAGGTGTCGATAGGCATTTCAGATATTGGTGCCGATAGGCATTTCAGATATAGTTGCCGATTGGCATTTTAAAAATAGGTGCCGATAGGTATTTCAGATATAGAAGCCGATAGGCATTTCAAATATAGGTGCCGATAGGCATTCCAGATATGGTTGCCGATAGGCATTTCAAATATAGGTGCTGATAGGCATTTCAGATGTAGTTTCCGATAGGCATTTCAAAAATAGGTGTCGATAGGCATTTCAGATATAGGTGTCGATAGGCATTTCAGATATAGGTGTCGATAGGCATTTCAGATATAGGTGTCGATAGGCATTTCAGATATAGGTGTCGATAGGCATTTCAGATATAGGTGTCGATAGGCATTTCAGATATAGGTGTCGATAGGCATTTCAGATATAGGTGTCAATAGGCATTTCAGATATAGGTGCCGATAGGCATTTCAGATATAGTTGCCGATTGGCATTTTAAAAATAGGTGCCGATAGGCATTTCAGATATAGAAGCCGATAGGCATTTCAAATATAGGTGCCGATAGGCATTCCAGATATGGTTGCCGATAGGCATTTCAAATATAGGTGCTGATAGGCATTTCAGATGTAATTTCCGATAGGCATTTCAAAAATAGGTGTCGATAGGCATTTCAGATATAGATGTCGATAGGCATTTCAGATATAGGTGTCGATAGGCATTTTAGATATAGGTGTCGATAGGCATTTCAGATATAGGTGTCGATAGGCATTTCAGATATAGGTGTCGATAGGCATTTCAGATATAGGTGTCGATAGGCATTTCAGATATAGGTGTCGATAGGCATTTCAGATATAGGTGCCGATAGGCATTTCAGATATAGTTGCCGATTGGCATTTTAAAAATAGGTGCCGATAGGCATTTCAGATATAGAAGCCGATAGGCATTTTAAATATAGGTGCCGATAGGCATTCCAGATATGGTTGCCGATAGGCATATCAAATATAGGTGCTGATAGGCATTTCAGATGTAGTTTCCGATAGGCATTTCAAAAATAGGTGTCGATAGGCATTTCAGATATAGGTGTCGATAGGCATTTCAGATATAGGTGTCGATAGGCATTTCAGATATAGGTGTCGATAGGCATTTCAGATATAGGTGTCGATAGGCATTTCAGATATAGGTGTCGATAGGCATTTCAGATATAGGTGTCGATAGGCATTTCAGATATAGGTGTCGATAGGCATTTCTGATATAGGTGTCGATAGGCATTTTAGATATAGGTGTCGATAGGCATTTCAGATATAGGTGTCGATAGGCATTTCAGATATAGGTGTCGATAGGCATTTCAGATATAGGTGTCGATAGGCATTTCAGATATAGGTGTCGATAGGCATTTCAGATATAGGTGCCGATAGGCATTTCAGATATAGGTGCCGATAGGCATTTCAGATATAGTTGCCGATTGGCATTTTAAAAATAGGTACCGATAGGCATTTCAGATATAGAAGCCGATAGGCATTTCAAATATAGGTGCCGATAGGCATTCCATATATGGTTGCCGATAGGCATTTCAAATATAGGTGCTGATAGGCATTTCAGATGTAGTTTCCGATAGGCATTTCAAAAATAGGTGTCGATAGGCATTTCAGATATAGGTGTCGATAGGCATTTCAGATATAGGTGTCGATAGGCATTTCAGATATAGGTGTCGATAGGCATTTCAGATATAGGTGTCGATAGGCATTTCAGATATAGGTGTCGATAGGCATTTCAGATATAGGTGTCGATAGGC
Organism: Venustoraphidia nigricollis; assembly: GCA_034508555.1. NCBI lineage: Eukaryota > Metazoa > Arthropoda > Insecta > Raphidioptera > Raphidiidae > Venustoraphidia > Venustoraphidia nigricollis. The sequence continues at coordinate 22,008 of JAVRKA010000612.1, forward strand.
ATTTCAGATATAAGTGTCGATAGGCATTTCAGATATAGGTGTCGATAGGCATTTCAGATATAGGTGCCGATAGGCATTTCAGATATAGTTGCCGATTGGCATTTTAAAAATAGGTGCCGATAGGCATTTCAGATATAGAAGCTGATAGGCATTTTAAATATAGGTGCCGATAGGCATTCCAGATACGGTTGCCGATAGGCATTTCAAATATAGGTGCTGATAGGCATTTCAGATGTAATTTCCGATAGGCACTTCAAAAATAGGTGTCGATAGGCATTTCAGATATAGGTGTCGATAGGCATTTCAGATATAGGTGTCGATAGGCATTTCAGATATAGGTGTCGATAGGCATTTCAGATATAGGTGTCGATAGGCATTTCAGATATAGGTGTCGATAGGCATTTCAGATATAGGTGTCGATAGGCATTTCAGATATAAGTGTCGATAGGCATTTCAGATATAGGTGTCGATAGGCATTTCAGATATAGGTGCCGATAGGCATTTCAGATATAGTTGCCGATTGGCATTTTAAAAATAGGTGCCGATTGGCATTTTAAAATAGGTGCCGATAGGCATTTCAGATATAGAAGCCGATAGGCATTTCAAATATAGGTGCCGATAGGCATTCCAGATATGGTTGCCGATAGGCATTTCAAATAAAGGTGCTGATAGGCATTTCAGATGTAGTTTCCGATAGGCATATCAAAAATAGGTGTCGATAGGCATTTCAGATATAGGTGTCGATAGGCATTTCAGATATAGGTGTCGATAGGCATTTCAGATATAGGTCTCGATAGGCATTTCAGATATAGGTGTCGATAGGCATTTCAGATATAGGTGTCGATAGGCATTTCAGATATAGGTGTCGATAGGCATTTCAGATATAGGTGTCGATAGGCGTTTCAGATATAGGTGCCGATAGGCATTTCAGATATAGTTGCCGATTGGCATTTTAAAAATAGGTTCCGATAGGCATTTCAGATATAGAAGCCGATAGGCATTTCAAATATAGGTGCCGATAGGCATTCCAGATATGGTTGCCGATAGGCATTTCAAATATAGGTGCTGATAGGCTTTTCAGATGTAGTTCCCGATAGGCATTTCAAAAATAGGTGTCGATAGGCATTTCAGATATAGGTGTCGATAGGCATTTCAGATATAGGTGTCGATAGGCATTTCAGATATAGGTGTCGATAGGCATTTCAGATATAGGTGTCGATAGGCATTTCAGATATAGGTGTCGATAGGCATTTCAGATATAGGTGTCGATAGGCATTTCAGATATAGGTGTCGATAGGCATTTCAGATATAGGTGTCGATAGGCATTTCAGATATAGGTGTCGATAGGCATTTCAGATATAGGTGTCGATAGGCATTTCAGATATAGGTGTCGATAGGCATTTCAGATATAGGTGCCGATAGGCATTTCAGATATAGTTGCCGATTGGCATTTTAAAAATAGGTGCCGATAGGCATTACAGATATAGAAGCCGATAGGCATTTCAAATATAGGTGCCGATAGGCATTCCAGATATGGTTGCCGATAGGCATTTCAAATATAGGTGCTGATAGGCATTTCAGATGTAGTTTCCGATAGGCATTTCAAAAATAGGTGTCGATAGGCATTTCAGATATAGGTGTCGATAGGCATTTCAGATATAGGTATCGATAGGCATTTCAGATATAGGTGTCGATAGGCATTTCAGATATAGGTGTCGATAGGCATTTCAGATATAGTTGCCGATAGGCATTTCAGATATAGGTGTCGATAGGCATTTCAGATATAAGTGTCGATAGGCATTTCAGATATAGGTGCCGATAGGCATTTCAGATATAGTTGCCGATTGGCATTTTAAAAATAGGTGCCGATAGGCATTTCAGATATAGAAGCCGATAGGCATTTCAAATATAGGTGCCGATAGGCATTCCAGATATGGTTGCTGATAGGCATTTCAAATATAGGTGTTGATTAATTGAGTGGACTGTATTTTTTTTTATTTGTTTATTTTCACTGCTAAAACTACATTCTACTTTTTTTCATATATACAAACTCGTTGCTATCGTAACAATATCCAACATCCCGCCCGCCTTGAACGAATGGTTCAAAATAAGTACGGATCGGTAAAACTAAACCGTTACTTAATACAAAATAAAATAAATTTCCATGTGGATACTATTAGTTAAGTATTAAGTATTAACACAAATAATAATGTTTTGAAAATAATGTCAATCTTGATTTGGTAAAACACATAACTTTTTTGTAGGTCGTTTGACCACACTACCTTTGTTTCTCACTGACACTACACGCACAACACCATCTACACCAGAATGTTGCTGAATGATGCGCCCTAAGAATCACTTCATCGCAGTTAAGTTGTCTTCGACTAGTAGTATTAGGTCTCCAACTCTTAAATTTTAGATTGAGCTATTCCACTTAGAACGTGTCTTCAATTGATGGTTTTTCTTCTAATAAGACTCTTGTGATGCAATCATTGTTAGATAATATGATTGGATTTTTATGGTCACTTGCTAAAGTTGGTAGCCAAAGTTGACCTCTCACTCGCAATAGTTTACATGCGTCAATAAATGAATTTAAAGTAAATAACTTACTCCTTTTAGCAATTTGTCGTCCCGCTTGTAATTTCTTCATCTTCTGCGAAAACGATTTTCGTTGAATCCACAACAATATGAACTTGGTGACCGCGTCTAATTCTTTCACAGTAAGTACGCGTACTTTTGGATTCCTATTTTTTCCTGAGTTATAGACAATTGTTTTATAAGAGGTAATCAACCTTTTCAGTTTTTCAAATATCGAAAATCTTTCGCAGGCTAAAGTGTTTATAGTTCCCACGGTCACTGTTTTAGGTTTATATTCCTTGCTAATTGCTTCTTGATAATATGTCAACTGCAATGATGTCCAGTTCAGTAGCGTTTGCCAATTGAGTCTCCGCCACCATAGATTGTTATGTAAAAGATCTTCTGGTGGTCTACCCCTGAACATTATGTCTGCTTGTTTTCTTATTAATGGCACATAATGCCACTTATCTGACTCTGTAACTCTTTGAATTTCCGCGACTGTTTTAGCTACAAATGTTTTTAATTGATTTGTTTCCGTATTTATCCATGCTAGGCCAATATTTGAATCGGTCCACAGGTAACAACTCTTGAATTTATCTCCTGTGGCTCGTTTTACTGAAGTTACTAGTCTAGCTAATAATACAGCTTCATTCAACTCTCGTCTCGATAAAGATAAATTCTTTAGAGGAGCTACACGTGATTTGGAACATAATAGTCTTGAATTATTATTAGTCTTTGTCTTGATACCTTTTATGTACACGCAGACTCCATAAGCCTTTTCTGAGGCGTCGCAGAAACCATGTAATTCTAAGGTTTCATTCTGTTCCTGCTTCTTAACTTTTCTTTCAATATTGTACTCATTAATTGATTTCAATTGGTAGTGGTAAGTAGTCCAGATATAGACTATATATTGAGATCCTGGTTCATCCCAGTTCAATTTGATTTGCCATAGTTGCTGCATTATTGTTTTAGCAATAGTCACGATTGGCCCTACTAGCCCCAATGAATCGAATATACTTGCTATTTTTGCTAATATCGACTTTTTCGTAAATTGCTGGTCCCTATTTAATCTAATTGAATATTGCAGGGTGTCTGCTCGAGCATCCCAGTTAATTACTAAAGTTTTAATTGCACCTTCTTTGTTAATTACCAAAAATGAGTCGTCAGTTGCATTGTTTTGTTTAATATCATCTAATATTGTAGAGCCGTTTGATCTCCATTTTCTTAAATTGAATCCTCCTTTTGAGAGCAATTCTGATAATTGTTGTCTCAGTTGCATCGCCTCCTTCTGGTTATTCGCTACAGTTAGTAAATCGTCCATGTAGAAGTCCTTTCGAAGAGCCTTGGCTGCAACCGGAAAGTTTATTTCGTTCTCTTCTGCTAATTGTTTCAAGCATCTTGTAGCTAGGAACGGCGATGATGCGGTTCCGTATGTCACTGTTTGTAATTCATAAATTGATATATCCTCTTTGGAATCGCGTCTCCAACAAATACGTTGTAGCCGTTTATCTTGTTCTTTAATTTTGATTTGTCTATACATCATAGCAATATCAGCTGTTATTACAATTGGATACGTGCGAAATCTTATTACAATATCGAATAAATCATCTTGAATCTTTGGTCCGACTAACAGTACGTCATTAAGAGACAAACCGGAAGTTGTTTTTGATGAAGCATCAAACACAACTCTCAATTTTGTGGTTAAACTGTCCTCTTTTACTATGGGGTGATGTGGTAAGTAATACACACCCCCATCTGTATTTACAGGTACTCGTTTCATATGTCCCATATCTTCGTACTCGTTCATGAACTGGTGATATTTGTCTTTCATGTCTGAATTTTGATCTAACTTTTTTTCTAAGGCATGTAACCTCCTCACAGCTGTTTTCCACGACTCTCCTAAACGCTCTGGTTCTGCGCTAGGTAAAGCCACTATGAATCGTCCGTCTTCGTCTCGTTTGACATTCTCTACGAAATGTTTTTCGCATCGTTTTTCTTCTATAGAATATGGTTGTTCTTGTATTATTTCTTCAATTTCCCAAAATTTCTCTATTTGACTTTCTAATGTCGTGAGTCCTGCTAAATAACACGTTTGTTTCGATGCTATTTGTTTACATGATACCAGTGTTCCGGAAATGATCCATCCCAATTTGGTATTCTGCAAAATAGGTGAGTTTGATCTTTTTGCTAGTTGAATCTGCCCATGATCCAATAAATTCCAAAACAGTTCAGCTCCGATTAGCATATCAATTGTTTTTGGTATGTAGAATTCTGGATCTGCCCACTGGACGTTATCAGGTAGCTTTAATTGAGTTATATCCAGACTTAATTGCGGTAATTTTGTCGTTATTGTAGGTACTACAAAACATGGAATTGTTGCATCGTAATTGTTGAATCTGGATTTTATTTTGACATATGCTTGTTTATTTGCCTTTGAAATTGTTTCATTAATACCGCCAATTGTGACTTGTGTTTCATTAATTGCAATTTTTAATTTTTTGCAAAGTTCTGATGTTATAAAACTTACTTGTGAACCTGGATCCAATAAAACATTGCATTTCTGTGTGCGTCCATGTGTGGTACAGACATAAACTTGCGCCGTTGCTAACAAGGTGAATGATTCTTGACCTTGTGCAAAATGTGTAGTTACCGGTGGTTTTTCTTCCGGTGACATCAATTGTTTGTTATTTTCTAAATGTAACATTGAATTGTGGTATCTCGAACATTGTCTACAGTGAGATAATTTGCACTGTTTTGCAAAATGTCCCAATTTTAAGCAATTTAAACATAACTTTAACCTTTTTGCTTCTTCAATTCGTTTCTCTATTGGTAGAGTTATGAACGTTTCACATCTGTATATCGCATGGCCTTGTTTTTCGCAATAAATACAGGCATTTGTTGTTGTAGTTACAAAATGGACCTGCCTTTCCGAGCGTCGGGTGTTCTGTTTACCTACTTCTTGAAATTTATTTTTCTCCATCATTTCTAACATGTTGCAGCGGTTCGTCAAAAATTGTATTAATTCTGTTGTGGTAGGTAAAATATTAACATCTCGATTGCCGTTGATCGTTTCCCATTCACGTCTTGTATAGTAATCTATTTTATTTGTAATTAAATAGACTAATAACGTGTTCCACTGTTCTACTGGTTGTTCTAATGCTTCTAGTGCTCTTAAATGCGTTTGAATTCCATCAATAAATTGTCTGAGAGTATTGTGGTTTTCTTTTGACACTGATGCGGCATCTACTAGACCCTTAATATGCGTATTTATAATTAGTCTCTTATTTTGGTAACGTTTTTGGAGTAAGTCCCAACACACTTTATAATTTCTAGCTGTTGTTTCAAGCCCGCTGATGAGTGACAATGCTTCACCCCTTAATGAACTTCGTAAATATTGGAACTTTTGCAACTCGTTCAAATTGTCATTGGAATCGATTACCGATGTAAATGAATCTTTAAATAATAGCCACTGATCATAATTGCCTTCAAATGCGGGTAACATCAAAGTAGGTAACTTAACATTTTGAGTATTTACCTTGCTTGATGCAGTTTCCCGTGTTGACGTTCTCTCATCTTTTTCTGCGAAGTATTGTCTAACTCTTGAAATAATATCAAAATAGATGCTTTCGAATTGATCCCGTTCACGAGTTTCTGTTTCAATCTCGTCAATAATTTCCATACGCGTTTGTACATCTTGGAATTTGTCGTATAATAGATCAATCTTTTCTAATCGCAATTGTAATTGTATGTCATTGCATTCGTCGCTTTCAAAATAGTTTTTGAATCGGGTAATTTGACCTTTAATTGTACCCCTTTCTGCTTTTAATGCTCTTAATTCTTCAGCCATAGTAAATCGATAATTTTGTAGGAAAATATGTCAAAAATATATATTTCAAAAAATTGTAATGTTTTGTTTTGCAGGAATTGGTTCAAGATTGCAACGGACGTTTTTGTAGATTTGTACGTGTTAGAATGAGACACAATACCCTCAATGCGTGTCGTAGCTTGATGCAGAACGCTAGTACTTGTGTCCTTCCCAAAATGTATTGATAACTGATACCGCCGTCTTCAACCAATGTTATAGCTTCACTTTGTTATAATTGTTTGCAAATTGTATTTCTTACCGGTAAATAGCACATCCGGCTCGAAGTGACCAAAATTTTATGTTGATTAATTGAGTGGACTGTATTTTTTTTTATTTGTTTATTTTCACTGCTAAAACTACATTCTACTTTTTTTCATATATACAAACTCGTTGCTATCGTAACAATATCCAACATATAGGTGCTGATAGGCATTTCAGATGTAGTTTCCGATAGGCATTTCAAAAATAGGTGTCGATAGGCATTTCAGATATAGGTGTCGATAGGCATTTCAGATATAGGTGTCGATAGGCATTTCAGATATAGGTGTCGATAGGCATTTCAGATATAGGTGTCGATAGACATTTCAGATAAAGGTGTCGATAGGCATTTCAGATATAGGTGTCGATAGGCATTTCAGTTATAGGTGTCGATAGGCATTTCAGATATAGGTGCCGATAGGCATTTAAGATATAGTTGCCGATTGGCATTTTAAAAATAGGTGCCGATAGGCATTTCAGATATAGAAGCCGATAGGCATTTCAAATATAGGTGCCGATAGGCATTCCAGATATGGTTGCCGATAGGCATTTCAAATATAGGTGCTGATAGGCATTTCAGATGTAGTTTCCGATAGGCATTTCAAAAATAGGTGTCGATAGGCATTTCAGATATAGGTGTCGATAGGCATTTCAGATATAGGTGTCGATAGGCATTTCAGATATAGGTGTCGATAGGCATTTCATATATAGGTGTCGATAGGCATTTCAGATATAGGTGTCGATAGGCATTTCAGATATAGGTGTCGATAGGCATTTCAGATATAGGTGTCGATAGGCATTTCAGATATAGGGGTCGATAGGCATTTCAGATATAGGTGCCGATAGGCATTTCAGATATAGTTGCCGATTGGCATTTTAAAAATAGGTGCCGATAGGCATTTCAGATATAGAAGCCGATAGGCATTTCAAATATAGGTGCCGATAGGCATTCCAGATATGGTTGCCGATAGGCATTTCAAATATAGGTGCTGATAGGCATTTCAGATGTATTTTCCGATAGGCATTTCAAAAATAGGTGTCGATAGGCATTTCAGATATAGGTGTCGATAGGCATTTCAGATATAGGTGTCGATAGGCATTTCAGATATAGGTGTCGATAGGCATTTCAGATATATGTCTCGATAGGCATTTCAGATATAGGTGTCGATAGGCATTTCAGATATAGGTGTCGATAGGCATTTCAGATATAGGTGTCGATAGGCATTTCAGATATAGGTGTCGATAGGCATTTCAGATATAGGTGCCGATAGGCATTTCAGATATAGTTGCCGATTGGCATTTTAAAAATGGGTGCCGATAGGCATTTCAGATATAGAAGCCGATAGGCATTTCAAATATAGGTGCCGATAGGCATTCCAGATATGGTTGCCGATAGGCATTTCAAATATAGGTGCTGATAGGCTTTTCAGATGTAGTTCCCGATAGGCATTTCAAAAATAGGTGTCGATAGGCATTTCAGATATAGGTGTCGATAGGCATTTCAGATATAGGTGTCGATAGGCATTTCAGATATAGGTGTCGATAGGCATTTCAGATATAGGTGTCGATAGGCATTTCAGATATAGGTGTCGATAGGCATTTCAGATATAGGTGTCGATAGGCATTTCAGATATAGGTGTCGATAGGCATTTCAGATATAGGTGTCGATAGGCATTTCAGATATAGGTGTCGATAGGCATTTCAGATATAGGTGCCGATAGGCATTTCAGATATAGTTGCCGATTGGCATTTTAAAAATAGGTGCCGATAGGCATTTCAGATATAGAAGCCGATAGGCATTTCAAATATAGGTGCCGATAGGCATTCCAGATATGGTTGCCGATAGGCATTTCAAATATAGGTGCTGATAGGCATTTCAGATGTAGTTTCCGATAGGCATTTCAAAAATAGGTGTCGATAGGCATTTCAGATATAGGTGTCGATAGGCATTTCAGATATAGGTGTCGATAGGCATTTCAGATATAGGTGTCGATAGGCATTTCAGATATAGGTGTCGATAGGCATTTCAGATATAGGTGTCGATAGGCATTTCAGATATAGTTGCCGATAGGCATTTCAGATATAGGTGTCGATAGGCATTTCAGATGTAGTTTCCGATAGGCATTTCAAAAATAGGTGTCGATAGGCATTTCAGATATAGGTGTCGATAGGCATTTCAGATATAGGTGTCGATAGGCATTTCAGATATAGGTGTCGATAGGCATTTCAGATATAGGTGTCGATAGGCATTTCAGATATAGTTGCCGATAGGCATTTCAGATATAGGTGTCGATAGGCATTTCAGATATAGGTGTCGATAGGCATTTCAGATATAGGTGCCGATAGGCATTTCAGATATAGTTGCCGATTGGCATTTTAAAAATAGGTGCCGATAGGCATTTCAGATATAGAAGCCGATAGGCATTTCAAATATAGGTGCCGATAGGCATTCCAGATATGGTTGCTGATAGGCATTTCAAATATAGGTGCTGATAGGCATTTCAGATGTAGTTTCCGATAGGCATTTCAAAAATAGGTGTCGATAGGCATTTCAGATATAGGTGTCGATAGGCATTTCAGATATAGGTGTCAATAGGCATTTCAGATATAGGTGTCGATAGGCATTTCAGATATAGGTGTCGATAGGCATTTCAGATAAAGGTGTCGATAGGCATTTCAGATATAGGTGTCGATAGGCATTTCAGATATAGGTGTCGATAGGCATTTCAGATATAGGTGCCGATAGGCATTTAAGATATAGTTGCCGATTGGCATTTTAAAAATAGGTGCCGATAGGCATTTCAGATATAGAAGCCGATAGGCATTTCAAATATAGGTGCCGATAGGCATTCCAGATATGGTTGCCGATAGACATTTCAAATATAGGTGCTGATAGGCATTTCAGATGTAGTTTCCGATAGGCATTTCAAAAATAGGTGTCGATAGGCATTTCAGATATAGGTGTCGATAGGCATTTCAGATATAGGTGTCGATAGGCATTTCAGATATAGGTGTCGATAGGCATTTCATATATAGGTGTCGATAGGCATTTCAGATATAGGTGTCGATAGGCATTTCAGATATAGGTGTCGATAGGCATTTCAGATATAGGTGTCGATAGGCATTTCAGATATAGGTGTCGATAGGCATTTCAGATATAGGTGCCGATAGGCATTTCAGATATAGTTGCCGATTGGCATTTTAAAAATAGGTGCCGATAGGCATTTCAGATATAGAAGCCGATAGGCATTTCAAATATAGGTGCCGATAGGCATTCCAGATATGGTTGCCGATAGGCATTTCAAATATAGGTGCTGATAGGCATTTCAGATGTAGTTTCCGATAGGCATTTCAAAAATAGGTGTCGATAGGCATTTCAGATATAGGTGTCGATAGGCATTTCAGATATAGGTGTCGATAGGCATTTCAGATATAGGTGTCGATAGGCATTTCAGATATATGTGTCGATAGGCATTTCAGATATAGGTGTCGATAGGCATTTCAGATATAGGTGTCGATAGGCATTTCAGATATAGGTGTCGATAGGCATTTCAGATATAGGTGTCGATAGGCATTTCAGATATTGGTACCGATAGGCATTTCAGATATTGTTGCCGATTGGCATTTTAAAAATAGGTGCCGATAGGCATTTCAGATATAGAAGCCGATAGGCATTTCAAATATAGGTGCCGATAGGCATTCCAGATATGGTTGCCGATAGGCATTTCAAATATAGGTGCTGATAGGCATTTCAGATGTAGTTTCCGATAGGCATTTCAAAAATAGGTGTCGATAGGCATTTCAGATATAGGTGTCGATAGGCATTTCAGATATAGGTGTCGATAGGCATTTCAGATATAGGTGTCGATAGGCATTTCAGATATAGGTGTCGATAGGCATTTCAGATATAGGTGTCGATAGGCATTTCAGATATAGGTGTCGATAGGCATTTCAGATATAGGTGTCAATAGGCATTTCAGATATAGGTGCCGATAGGCATTTCAGATATAGTTGCCGATTGGCATTTTAAAAATAGGTGCCGATAGGCATTTCAGATATAGAAGCCGATAGGCATTTCAAATATAGGTGCCGATAGGCATTCCAGATATGGTTGCCGATAGGCATTTCAAATATAGGTGCTGATAGGCATTTCAGATGTAGTTTCCGATAGGCATTTCAAAAATAGGTGTCGATAGGCATTTCAGATATAGGTGTCGATAGGCATTACAGATATAGGTGTCGATAGGCATTTCAGATATAGGTGTCGATAGGCATTTCAGATATAGGTGTCGATAGGCATTTCAGATATAGGTGTCGATAGGCATTTCAGATATAGGTGTCGATAGGCATTTCAGATATAAGTGTCGATAGGCATTTCAGATATAGGTGTCGATAGGCATTTCAGATATAGGTGCCGATAGGCATTTCAGATATAGTTGCCGATTGGCATTTTAAAAATAGGTTCCGATAGGCATTTCAGATATAGAGGCTGATAGGCATTTCAAATATAGGTGCCGATAGGCATTCCAGATACGGTTGCCGATAGGCTTTCAAATATAGGTGCTGATAGGCATTTCAGATGTAGTTTCCGATAGGCATTTCAAAAATAGGTGTCGATAGGCATTTCAGATATAGGTGTCGATAGGCATTTCAGATATAGGTGTCGATAGGCATTTCAGATATAGGTGTCGATAGGCATTTCAGATATAAGTGTCGATAGGCATTTCAGATATAGGTGTCGATAGGCATTTCAGATATAGGTGTCGATAGGCATTTCAGATATAGTTGCCGATTGGCATTTTAAAAATAGGTGCCGATTGGCATTTAAAAATAGGTGCCGATAGGCATTTCAGATATAGAAGCCGATAGGCATTTCAAATATGTTGCCGATAGGCATTTCAAATAAAGGTGCTGATAGGCATTTCAGATGTAGTTTCCGATAGGCATATCGAAAAATAGGTGTCGATAGGCATTTCAGATATAGGTGTCGATAGGCATTTCAGATATAGGTGTCGATAGGCATTTCAGATATATGTCTCGATAGGCATTTCAGATATAGGTGTCGATAGGCATTTCAGATATAGGTGTCGATAGGCATTTCAGATATAGGTGTCGATAGGCATTTCAGATATAGGTGTCGATAGGCATTTCAGATATAGGTGCCGATAGGCATTTCAGATATAGTTGCCGATTGGCATTTTAAAAATAGGTGCCGATAGGCATTTCAGATATAGAAGCCGATAGGCATTTCAAATATAGGTGCCGATAGGCATTCCAGATATGGTTGCCGATAGGCATTTCAAATATAGGTGCTGATAGGCTTTTCAGATGTAGTTCCCGATAGGCATTTCAAAAATAGGTGTCGATAGGCATTTCAGATATAGGTGTCGATAGGCATTTCAGATATAGGTGTCGATAGGCATTTCAGATATAGGTGTCGATAGGCATTTCAGATATAGGTGTCGATAGGCATTTCAGATATAGGTGTCGATAGGCATTTCAGATATAGGTGTCGATAGGCATTTCAGATATAGGTGTCGATAGGCATTTCAGATATAGGTGTCGATAGGCATTTCAGATATAGGTGTCGATAGGCATTTCAGATATAGGTGTCGATAGGCATTTCAGATATAGGTGTCGATAGGCATTTCAGATATAGGTGTCGATAGGCATTTCAGATATAGGTGCCGATAGGCATTTCAGATATAGTTGCCGATTGGCATTTTAAAAATAGGTGCCGATAGGCATTTCAGATATAGAAGCCGATAGGCATTTCAAATATAGGTGCCGATAGGCATTCCAGATATGGCTGCCGATAGGCATTTCAAATATAGGTGCTGATAGGCATTTCAGATGTAGTTTCCGATAGGCATTTCAAAAATAGGTGTCGATAGGCATTTCAGATATAGGTGTCGATAGGCATTTCAGATATAGGTGTCGATAGGCATTTCAGATATAGGTGTCGATAGGCATTTCAGATATAGGTGTCGATAGGCATTTCAGATATAGTTGCCGATAGGCATTTCAGATATAGGTGTCGATAGGCATTTCAGATATAGGTGTCGATAGGCATTTCAGATATAGGTGCCGATAGGCATTTCAGATATAGTTGCCGATTGGCATTTTAAAAATAGGTGCCGATAGGCATTTCAGATATAGAAGCCGATAGGCATTTCAAATATAGGTGCCGATAGGCATTCCAGATATGGTTGCTGATAGGCATTTCAAATATAGGTGCTGATAGGCATTTCAGATGTAGTTTCCGATAGGCATTTCAAAAATAGGTGTCGATAGGCATTTCAGATATAGGTGTCGATAGGCATTTCAGATATAGGTGTCGATAGGCATTTCAGATATAGGTGTCGATAGGCATTTCAGATATAGGTGTCGATAGGCATTTCAGATAAAGGTGTCGATAGGCATTTCAGATATAGGTGTCGATCGGCATTTCAGATATAGGTGCCGATAGGCATTTAAGATATAGTTGCCGATTGGCATTTTAAAAATAGGTGCCGATAGGCATTTCAGATATAGAAGCCGATAGGCATTTCAAATATAGGTGCCGATAGGCATTCCAGATATGGTTGCCGATAGGCATTTCAAATATAGGTGCTGATAGGCATTTCAGATGTAGTTTCCGATAGGCATTTCAAAAATAGGTGTCGATAGGCATTTCAGATATAGGTGTCGATAGGCATTTCATATATAGGTGTCGATAGGCATTTCAGATATAGGTGTCGATAGGCATTTCAGATATAGGTGTCGATAGGCATTTCAGATATAGGTGTCGATAGGCATTTCAGATATAGGTGTCGATAGGCATTTCAGATATAGGTGACGATAGGCATTTCATATATAGGTGTCGATAGGCATTTCAGATATAGGTGTCGATAGGCATTTCAGATATAGGTGTCGATAGGCATTTCAGATATAGGTGTCGATAGGCATTTCAGATATAGGTGTCGATAGGCATTTCAGATATAGGTGCCGATAGGCTTTTCAGATATAGTTGCCGATTGGCATTTTAAAAATAGGTGCCGATAGGCATTTCAGATATAGAAGCCGATAGGCATTTCAAATATAGGTGCCGATAGGTATTCCAGATATGGTTGCCGATAGGCATTTCAAATATAGGTGCTGATAGGCATTTCAGATGTAGTTTCCGATAGGCATTTCAAAAATAGGTGTCGATAGGCATTTCAGATATAGGTGTCGATAGGCATTTCAGATATAGGTGTCGATAGGCATTTCAGATATAGGTGTCGATAGGCATTTCAGATATAGGTGACGATAGGCATTTCATATATAGGTGTCGATAGGCATTTCAGATATAGGTGTCGATAGGCATTTCAGATATAGGTGTCGATAGGCATTTCAGATATAGGTGTCGATAGGCATTTCAGATATAGGTGTCGATAGGCATTTCAGATATAGGTGCCGATAGGCTTTTCAGATATAGTTGCCGATTGGCATTTTAAAAATAGGTGCCGATAGGCATTTCAGATATAGAAGCCGATAGGCATTTCAAATATAGGTGCCGATAGGCATTCCAGATATGGTTGCCGATAGGCATTTCAGATATAGGTGTCGATAGGCATTTCAGATATAGGTGTCGATAGGCATTTCAGATATAGGTGTCGATAGGCATTTCAGATATTGGTACCGATAGGCATTTTAGATATAGTTGCCGATTGGCATTTTAAAAATAGGTGCCGATAGGCATTTCAGATATAGAAGCCGATAGGCATTTCAAATATAGGTGCCGATAGGCATTCCAGATATGGTTGCCGATAGGCATTTCAAATATAGGTGCTGATAGGCATTTCAGATGTAGTTTCCGATAGGCATTTCAAAAATAGGTGTCGATAGGCATTTCAGATATAGGTGTCGATAGGCATTTCAGATATAGGTGTCGATAGGCATTTCAGATATAGGTGTCGATAGGCATTTCAGATATAGGTGTCGATAGGCATTTCAGATATAGGTGTCGATAGGCATTTCAGATATAGGTGTCGATAGGCATTTCAGATATAGGTGTCAATAGGCATTTCAGATGTAGGTGCCGATAGGCATTTCAGATATAGTTGCCGATTGGCATTTTAAAAATAGGTGCCGATAGGCATTTCAGATATAGAAGCCGATAGGCATTTCAAATATAGGTGCCGATAGGCATTCCAGATATGGTTGCCGATAGGCATTTCAAATATAGGTGCTGATAGGCATTTCAGATGTAATTTCCGATAGGCATTTCAAAAATAGGTGTCGATGGGCATTTCAGATATAGGTGTCGATAGGCATTTCAGATATAGGTGTCGATAGGCATTTTAGATATAGGTGTCGATAGGCATTTCAGATATAGGTGTCGATAGGCATTTCAGATATAGGTGTCGATAGGCATTTCAGATATAGGTGTCGATAGGCATTTCAGATATAGGTGTCGATAGGCATTTCAGATATAGGTGCCGATAGGCATTTCAGGTATAGTTGCCGATTGGCATTTTAAAAATAGGTGCCGATAGGCATTTCAGATATAGAAGCCGATAGGCATTTCAAATATAGGTGCCGATAGGCATTCCAGATATGGTTGCCGATAGGGATATTAAATATATGTGCTGATAGGCATTTCAGATGTAGTTTCCGATAGGCATTTCAAAAATAGGTGTCGATAGGCATTTCAGATATAGGTGTCGATAGGCATTTCAGATATAGGTGTCGATAGGCATTTCAGATATAGGTGTCGATAGGCATTTCAGATATAGGTGTCGATAGGCATTTCAGATATAGGTGTCGATAGGCATTTCAGATATAGGTGTCGATAGGCATTTCAGATATAGGTGTCGATAGGCATTTCAGATATAGGTGCCGATAGGCATTTCAGATATAGTTGCCGATTGGCATTTTAAAAATAGGTGCCGATAGGCATTTCAGATATAGAAGCCGATAGGCATTTCAAATATAGGTGCCGATAGGCATTCCATATATGGTTGCCGATAGGCATTTCAAATATAGGTGTCGATAGGCATTTCATATATAGGTGTCGATAGGCATTTCAGATATAGGTGTCGATAGGCATTTCAGATATAAGTGTCGATAGGCATTTCAGATATAGGTGTCGATAGGCATTTCAGATATAGGTGCCGATAGGCATTTCAGATATAGTTGCCGATTGGCATTTTAAAAATAGATGCCGATAGGCATTTCAGATATAGAAGCTGATAGGCATTTCAAATATAGGTGCCGATAGGCATTCCAGATACGGTTGCCGATAGGCATTTCAAATATAGGTGCTGATAGGCATTTCAGATGTAGTTTCCGATAGGCATTTCAAAAATAGGTGTCGATAGGCATTTCAGATATAGGTGTCGATAGGCATTTCAGATATAGGTGTCGATAGGCATTTCAGATATAGGTGTCGATAGGCATTTCAGATATAGGTGCCGATAGGCATTTCAGATATAGTTGCCGATTGGCATTTTAAAAATAGGTGCCGATAGGCATTTCAGATATAGAAGCCGATAGGCATTTCAAATATAGGTGCCGATAGGCATTACAGATATGGTTGCCGATAGGCATTTCAAAAATAGGTGCTGATAGGCATTTCAGATGTAGTTTCCGATAGGCATTTCAAAAATAGGTGTCGATAGGCATTTCAGATATAGGTGTCGATAGGCATTTCAGATATAGGTGTCGATAGGCATTTCAGATATAGGTGTCGATAAGCATTTCAGATATAGGTGTCGATAGGCATTTCAGATATAGGTGTCAATAGGCATTTCAGATATAGGTGTCGATAGGCCTTTCAGATATAGGTGTCGATAGGCATTTCAGATATAGGTGTCGATAGGCATTTCAGATATAGGTGCCGATAGGCATTTCAGATATAGTTGCCGATTGGCATTTTAAAAATAGGTGCCGATTGGCATTTAAAAATAGGTGCCGATAGGCATTTCAGATATAGAAGCCGATAGGCATTTCAAATATAGGTGCCGATAGGCATTCCAGATATGGTTGCCGATAGGCATTTCAAATAAAGGTGCTGATAGGCATTTCAGATGTAGTTTCCGATAGGCATTTCAAAAATAGGTGTCGATAGGCATTTCAGATATAGGTGTCGATAGGCATTTCAGATATAGGTGTCGATAGGCATTTCAGATATAGGTGTCGATAGGCATTTCAGATATAGGTGTCGATAGGCATTTCAGATATAGGTGTCGATAGGCATTTCAGATATAGGTGTCGATAGGCATTTCAGATATAGGTGTCGATAGGCATTTCAGATATAGGTGCCGATAGGCATTTCAGATATAGTTGCCGATTGGCATTTTAAAAATAGGTGCCGATAGGCATTTCAGATATAGAAGCCGATAGGCATTTCAAATATAGGTGCCGATAGGCATTCCAGATATGGTTGCCGATAGGCATTTCAAATATAGGTGCTGATAGGCTTTTCAGATGTAGTTTCCGATAGGCATTTCAAAAATAGGTGTCGATGGGCATTTCAGATATAGGTGTCGATAGGCATTTCAGATATAGGTGTCGATAGGCATTTCAGATATAGGTGTCGATAGGCATTTCAGATATAGGTGTCGATAGGCATTTCAGATATAGGTGTCGATAGGCATTTCAGATATAGGTGTCGATAGGCATTTCAGATATAGGTGTCGATAGGCATTTCAGATATAGGTGTCGATAGGC
Organism: Venustoraphidia nigricollis; assembly: GCA_034508555.1. Classification (NCBI taxonomy): domain Eukaryota; kingdom Metazoa; phylum Arthropoda; class Insecta; order Raphidioptera; family Raphidiidae; genus Venustoraphidia; species Venustoraphidia nigricollis. Next base: position 39,403 of record JAVRKA010000612.1, read on the forward strand.
ATTTCAGATATAGGTGTCGATAGGCATTTTAGATATAGGTGTCGATAGGCATTTCAGATATAGGTGTCGATAGGCATTTCAGATATAGGTGCCGATAGGCATTTCAGATATAGTTGCCGATTGGCATTTTAAAAATAGGTGCCGATAGGCATTTCAGATATAGAAGCCGATAGGCATTTCAAATATAGGTGCCGATAGGCATTCCAGATATGGTTGCCGATAGGCATTTCAAATATAGGTGCTGATAGGCATTTCAGATGTAGTTTCCGATAGGCATTTCAAAAATAGGTGTCGATAGGCATTTCAGATATAGGTGTCGATAGGCATTTCAGATATAGGTGTCGATAGGCATTTCAGATATAGGTGTCGATAGGCATTTCAGATATAGGTGTCGATAGGCATTTCAGATATAGTTGCCGATAGGCATTTCAGATATAGGTGTCGATAGGCATTTCAGATATAGGTGTCGATAGGCATTTCAGATATAAGTGCCGATAGGCATTTCAGATATAGTTGCCGATTGGCATTTTAAAAATAGGTGCTGATAGGCATTTCAGATATAGAAGCCGATAGGCATTTCAAATATAGGTGCCGATAGGCATTCCAGATATGGTTGCTGATAGGCATTTCAAATATAGGTGCTGATAGGCATTTCAGATGTAGTTTCCGATAGGCATTTCAAAAATAGGTGTCGATAGGCATTTCAGATATAGGTGTCGATAGGCATTTCAGATATAGGTGTCGATAGGCATTTCAGATATAGCTGCCGATTGGCATTTTAAAAATAGGTGCCGATAGGCATTTCAGATATAGAAGCCGATAGGCATTTCAAATATAGATGCCGATAGGCATTCCAGATATGGTTGCCGATAGGAATTTCAAATATAGGTGCTGATAGGCATTTCAGATGTAGTTTCCGATAGGCATTTCAAAAATAGGTGTCGATAGGCATTTCAGATATAGGTGTCGATAGGCATTTCAGATATAGGTGTCGATAGGCATTTCAGATATAGGTGTCGATAGGCATTTCAGATATAGGTGTCGATAGGCATTTCAAATATAGGTGCCGTTCGGCATTTCAGATATAGTTGCCGATTGGCATTTTAAAAATAGGTGCCGATAGGCATTTCAGATATAGAAGCCGATAGGCATTTCAAATATAGGTGCCGATAGGCATTCCAGATATGGTTGCCGATAGGCATTTCAAATATAGGTGCTGATAGGCATTTCAGATGTAGTTTCCGATAGGCATTTCAAAAATAAGTGTCGATAGGCATTTCAGATATAGGTGTCGATAGGCATTTCAGATATAGGTGTCGATAGGCATTTCAGATATAGGTGTCGATAGGCATTTCATATATAGGTGTCGATAGGCATTTCAGATATAGGTGTCGATAGGCATTTCAGATATAGGTGTCGATAGGCATTCCAGATATAGGTGTCGATAGGCATTTCAGATATAGGTGTCGATAGGCATTTCAGATATAGGTGCCGATAGGCATTTCAGATATAGCTGCCGATTGGCATTTTAAAAATAGGTGCCGATTGGCATTTCAGATATAGAAGCCGATAGGCATTTCAAATATAGGTGCCGATAGGCATTCCAGATATGGTTGCCGATAGGCATTTCAAATATAGGTGCTGATAGACATTTCAGATGTAGTTTCCGATAGGCATTTCAAAAATAGGTGTCGATAGGCATTTCAGATATAGGTGTCGATAGGCATTTCAGATATAGGTGTCGATAGGCATTTCAGATATAGGTGTCGATAGGCATTTCAGATATAGGTGTCGATAGGCATTTCAGATATAGGTGTCGATAGGCATTTCAGATATAGGTGTCGATAGGCATTTCAGATATAGGTGTCGATAGGCATTTCAGATATAGGTGTCGATAGGCATTTCAGATATAGAGGTCGATAGGCATTTCAGACATAGGTGTCGATAGGCATTTCAGATATAGGTGCCGATAGGCATTTCAGATATAAATGCCGATAGGCATTTTAAAAATAGGTGCCGATAGGCATTTCAGATATAGAAGCCGATAGGCATTTCAAATATAGGTGCCGATAGGCATTCCAGATATGGTTGCCGATAGGCATTTCAAATATAGGTGCTGATAGGCATTTCAGATGTAGTTTCCGATAGGCATTTCAAAAATAGGTGTCGATAGGCATTTCAGATATAGGTTTCGTAGGCATTTCAGATATAGGTGTCGATAGGCATTTCAGAAATAGGTGTCGATAGGCATTTCAGATATAGGTGTCGATAGGCATTTCAGATATAGGTGTCGATAGGCATTTCAGATATAGGTGTCGATAGGCATTTCAGATATAGGTGTCGATAGGCATTTCAGATATAGGTGCCGATAGGCATTTCAGATATAGTTGCCGATTGGCATTTTAAAAATAGGTGCCGATAGGCATTTCAGATATAGAAGCCGATAGGCATTTCAAATATAGGTGCCGATAGGCATTCCAGATATGGTTGCCGATAGGCATTTCAAATATAGGTGCTGATAGGCATTTCAGATGTAGTTTCCGATAGGCATTTCAAAAATAGGTGTCGATAGGCATTTCAGATATAGGTGTCGATAGGCATTTCAGATATAGGTGTCGATAGGCATTTCAAATATAGGTGTCGATAGGCATTTCAGATATAGGTGTCGATAGGCATTTCAGATATAGGTGTCGATAGGCATTTCAGATATAGGTGTCGATAGGCATTTCAGATATAGGTGTCGATACGCCTTTCAGATATAGGTGTCGATAGGCATTTCAGATATAGGTGTCGAAAGGCATTTCAGATATAGGTGTCGATAGGCATTTCAGATATAGGTGTCGACAGGCAATTCAGATATAGGTGTCGATAGGCATTTCAGATATAGGTGTCGATAGGCATTTCAGATATAGGTGTCGAAAGGCATTTCAGATATAGGTGTCGATAGGCATTTCAGATATAGGTGTCGATAGGCATTTCAGATATAGGTGTCGATAGGCATTTCAGATATAGGTGCCGATAGGCATTTCAGATATCGTTGCCGATTGGCATTTTAAAAATAGGTGCCGATAGGCATTTCAGATATAGAAGCCGATAGGCATTTCAAATATAGGTGCCGATAGGCATTCCAGATATGGTTGCCGATAGGCATTTCAAATATAGGTGCTGATAGGCATTTCAGATGTAGTTTCCGATAGGCATTTCAAAAATAGGTTTCGATAGGCATTTCAGATATAGGTGTCGATAGGCATTTCAGATATAGGTGTCGATAGGCATTTCAGATATAGGTGTCGATAGGCATTTCAGATATAGGTGTCGATAGGCATTTCAGAAATAGGTGTCGATAGGCATTTCAGATATAGGTGTCGATAGGCATTTCAGATATAGGTGTCGATAGGCATTTCAGATATAGGTGCCGATAGGCATTTCAGATATAGTTGCCGATTGGCATTTTAAAAATAGGTGCCGATAGGCATTTCAGATATAGAAGCCGATAGGCATTTCAAATATAGGTGCCGATAAGCATTCCAGATATGGTTGCCGATAGGCATTTCAAATATAGGTGCTAATAGGCATTTCAGATGTAGTTTCCGATAGGCATTTCAAAAACAGGTGCCAATAGGCATTTCAGATATAGGTGCCGATAGGCATTTCAGATATAGTTGCCGATTGGCATTTTAAAAATAGGTGCCGATAGGCATTTTAGATGTAGAAGCCGATAGGTATTTCAAATATAGGTGTCGATAGGCATTTCAGATATGGTTGCCGATAGGCATTTCAAATATAGGTGCTAATAGGCATTTCAGATGTAGTTTCCGATAGGCATTTCAAAAACAGGTGCCGATAGGCATTTCAGATATAGGTGTCGATAGGCATTTCAGATATAGTTGCCGATTGGCATTTTAAAAATAGGTGCCGATAGGCATTTTAGGTGTAGTTTCCGATAGGCATTTCAAAAATAGGTGCCGATAGGCATTTCAGATATAGGTGCCGATAGGCATATCAGATATAGTTGCCGATAGGCATTTAAAATATAGGTGTCGATAGGCATTTCAAATATAGGTGTCGATAGGCATTTCAGATATAAATGCCGAATGGCATTTCAGATATAGGTACCGATAGGCATTTCTGATGTGGTTCCTGATAGGCATTTCAAATATAGGTGCTAATAGGCATTTCAGATGTAGTTTCCGATAGGCATTTCAAAAATAGGTGCCGATAGGCATTTCAGATATAAATGCCGATAGGCATTTCAGATATAGTTACCGATTGGCATTTTAAAAATAGGTGCCGATAGGCATTTCAGATATAGAAGCCAATAGGCATTTCAAATATAGGTGCCGATAGGCATTCCAGATATGGTTGCCGATAGGCATTTTAAATATAGGTGCTGATAGGCGTTTCAGATGTAGTTTCCGATAGGCATTTCAAAAATTGGTGCCGATAGGCATATCAGATATAGGTGCCGATAGGCATTTTAGATATAGTTGCCGATTGGCATTTTAAAAACAGGTGCCGATAGGCATTTCAGATTTAGAAGCCGATAGGTATTTCAAATATAGGTGTCGATAGGCATTTCAGATATGGTTGTCAATAGGCATTTCAAATATAGGAGCAGATAGGCATTTCAGATGTAGTTTCCGAAAGGCATTTTAAAAATAGGTGCCGATAGGCATTTCAGATATAGAAGCCGATAGGTATTTCAAATATAGGTGTCGATAGGCATTTCAGATATGGTTGCCGATAGGCATTTCAAATATTGGTGCTGATAGGCATTTCAGATGTAGTTTCCGATAGGCATTTCAAAAATAGGTGCCGATAGGCATTTCAGATATAGGTGCCGATAGGCATTTCAGATATATTTGCCGATTGGCATTTTAAAAATAGGTGCCGATAGGGATTTCAGATATAGAAGCCGATAGGCATTTTAAATATAGGTGCCGATAGGCATTTCAAATATAGGTGTCGATAGGCATTTCAGATATAAATGCCGAAAGGCATTTCAGATATAGGTGCCGATAGGCATTTCTGATGTGGTTGCCGATAGGCATTTCAAATATAGGTGCTGATAGGCATTTGTGATGTAGTTTCCGATAGGCATTTCAAAAATAGGTGCCGATAGGCATTTTAGATATAGGTGCCGATAGGCATTTAAGATATAGTTGCCGATTGGCATTTTAAAAATAGGTGCCGATAGGCATTTCAGATATAGAAGCCGATAGGCATTTCAAATATAGGTGCCGATAGGCATTCCAGATATGGTTGCAGATAGGCATTTCAAATATAGGTGCTGATAGGCATTTCAGATGTAGTTTCCGATAGGCATTTCAAAAATAGGTGCCGATAGGCATTTTAGATATAGGTGCCGATAGGCATTTCAGATATAGATGCCAATTGGCATTTTAAAAATAGGTGCCGATAGGTATTTCAGATATAAGAGCCGATAGGCATTTCAAATATAGGTGCCGATAGGCATTCCAGATATGGTTGCCGATAGGCATTTCAAATATAGGTGCTGATAGGCATTTTAAATGTAGTTTCCGATAGGCATTTCAAAAATTGATGCCGATAGGCATTTCAGATATAGGTGCCGATAGGCATTTCAGATATAGTTGCCGATTGGCATTTTAAAAACAGGTGCCGATAGGCATTTCAGATATAGTTGCCAATTGGCATTTTAAAAATAGGGGTCGATAGGCATTTCAGATATAGAAGCCGATAGGCATTTCAAATATACGTGCCGATAGGCATTCCAGATATAGTTGCCGATAGGCATTTCAAATATAGGTGCTGATAGGCATTTCAGATGTAGTTTCCGATAGGCATTTCAAAAATTGGTGCCAATAGGCATTTCAGATATAGGTGCCGATAGGCATTTTAGATATAATTGCCGATTGGCATTTTAAAAATAGGTGCCGATAGGCATTTCAGATATAGAAGCCGATAGGTATTTCAAATATAGGTGTCGATAGGCATTTCAGATATGGTTGCCGATATGCACTTCAATTATAGGTGCTGATAGGTATTTCAGATGTAGTTTCCGATAGGCATTTCAAAAATAGGTCCCGATAGGCATTTCAGATATAGGTGCCGATAAGCATTTCAGATATAGTTGCCGATTGGCATTTTAAAAATAGGTGCCGATAGGCATTTTAGATGTAGTTTCCGATAGGCATTTCAAAAATAGATGCCGATAGGCATTTCAGATATAGGTGCCGATAGGCATATCAGATATAGTTGCCGATAGGCATTTAAAATATAGATGCCGATAGGCATTTCAAATATAGGTGCTGATAGGCATTTCAGATGTAGTTTCCGATAGGCATTTCAAAAATTGGTGCCAATAGGCATTTCAGATATAGGTGCCGATAGGCATTTTAGATATAGTTGCCGATTAGCATTTTAAAAATAGGTGCCGATAGGCATTTCAGATATAGAAGCCGATAGGTATTTCAAATATAGGTGTCGATAGGCATTTCAGATATGGTTGCCGATAGGAACTTCAAATATAGGTGCTGATAGGCATTTCAGATGTAGTTTCCGATAGGCATTTCAAAAATAGGTCCCGATAGGCATTTCAGATATAGGTGCCGATAGGCATTTCAGATATAGTTGCCGATTGGCATTTTAAAAATAGGTGCCGATAGGCATTTTAGATGTAGTTTCCGAGAGGCATTTCAAAAATAGATGCCGATAGGCATTTCAGATATAGGTGCCGATAGGCATATCAGATATAGTTGCCGATAGGCATTTAAAATATAGGTGCCGATAGGCATTTCAAATATAGGTGTCGATAGGCATTTCAGATATAAATGCCGAAAGGCATTTCAGATATAGGTGCCGATAGGCATTTCTGATGTGGATGCCGATAGGCATTTCAAATATAGGTGCTGATAGGCATATCAGATGTAGTTTTCGATAAACATTTCAAAAATAGGTGCCGATAGGCATTTCAGATATAGGTGCCGATAGGCACTTCAGATATAGTTGCCGATTGGCATTTTAAAAATAAGTGTCGATAGGCATTTCAGTTATAGATGCCGATAGGCATTTCAAATATAGGTGCCGATAGGCATTCCAGATATGGTTGCCGATAGGCATTTCAAATATAGGTGCTGATAGGCATTCCAGATGTAGTTTCCGATAGGCATTTCAGATATAGGTGCCGATAGGCATATCAGATATAGTTGCCGATAGGCATTTAAAATATAGGTATCGATAGGCATTTCAAATATAGGTGTCGATAGGCATTTCAGATATAAATGCCGAAAGGCATTTCAGATATAGGTGCCGATAGGCATTTCTGATGTGGTTGCCGATAGGCATTTCAAATATAGGTGCTGATAGGCATTTGTGATGTAGTTTCCGATAGGCATTTCAAAAATAGGTGCCGATGGGCATTTCAGATATAGGTGCCGATAGGCATTTCAGATATAGTGGCCGATTGGCATTTTAAAAACAGGTGCCGATAGGCATTTCAGATATAGTTGCCAATTGGCATTTTAAAAATAGGTGTCGATAGGCATTTCAGATATAGAAGCCGATAGGCATTTCAAATATAGGTGTCGATAGGCATTTCAAATATGGTTGCCGATATGCACTTCAAATATAGGTGATGATAGGCATTTCAGATATAGGTGTCGATAGGCGTTTCAGATATAGGTGTCGATAGGCATTTCAGATATAGGTGTCGATAGGCATTTCAGATATATGTGCCGATAGGCATTTCAGATATAGTTGCCGATTGGCATTTTAAAAATAGGTGCCGATAGGCATTTCAGATATAGAAGCCGATAGGCATTTCAAATATAGGTGCCGATAGGCATTCCAGATATGGTTGCCGATAGGCATTTCAAATATAGGTGCTGATAGGCATTTCAGATGTAGTTTCCGATAGGCATTTCAAAAATAGGTGTCGATAGGCATTTCAGATATAGGTGTCGATAGGCATTTCAGATATAGGTGTCGATAGGCATTTCCGATATAGGTGTCGATAGGCTTTTCAGATATAGGTGTCGATAGGCATTTCAGATATAGGTGTCGATAGGCATTTCAGTTATTTGTGTCGATAGGCATTTCAGATATAGGTGTCGATAGGCATTTCAGATATAGGTGTCGATAGGCATTTCAGATATAGGTGTCGATAGGCATTTCAGATATAGGTGTCGATAGGCATTTCAGATATAGGTGTCGATTGGCATTTCAGATATAGGTGTCGATAGGCATTTTAGATATAGGTGCCGATAGGCATTTCAGATATAGTCGCCGATTCGCATTTTAAAAATAGGTGCCGATAGGCATTTCAGATATAGAAGCCGATAGGCATTTCAAATATAGGTGCCGATAGGCATTCCAGATATGGTTGCCGATAGGCATTTCAAATATAGGTGCTGATAGGCATTTCAGATGTAGTTTCCGATAGGCATTTCAAAAATAGGTGTCGATAGGCATTTCAGATATAGGTGTCGATATGCATTTCAGATATAGGTGTCGATAGGCATTTCAGATATAAGTGTCGATAGGCATTTCAGATATAGGTGTCGATAGGCATTTCAGATATAGGTGTCGATAGGCATTTCAGATATAGGTGTCGATAGGCATTTCAGATATAGGTGTCGATAGGCATTTCAGATATAGGTGTCGATAGGCATTTCAGATATAGGTGTCGATAGGCATTTCAGATATAGGTGTCGATAGGCATTTCAGATATAGGTGTCGATAGGCATTTCAGATATAGGTGTCGATAGGCATTTCAGATATAGGTGTCGATAGGCATTTCAGATATAGGTGTCGATAGGCATTTCAGATATAGGTGTCGAAAGGCATTTCAGATATAGGTGTCGATAGGCAATTCAGATATAGGTGTCGATAGGCATTTCAGATATAGGTGTCGATAGGCATTTCAGATATAGGTGTCGATAGGCATTTCAGATATAGGTGTCGATAGGCATTTCAGATATAGGTGTCGATAGGCATTTCAGATATAGGTGTCGATAGGCATTTCAGATATAGGTGTCGATAGGCATTTCAGATATAGGTGCCGATAGGCATTTCCGATAGGCATTTAAAATATAGGTGTCGATAGGCATTTCAAATATAGGTGTCGATAGGCATTTCAGATATAAATGCCGAATGGCATTTCAGATATAGGTACCGATAGGCATTTCTGATGTGGTTCCTGATAGGCATTTCAAATATAGGTGCTGATAGGCATTTCAGATGTAGTTTCCGATAGGCATTTCAAAAATAGGTGCCGATAGGCATTTCAGATATAAATGCCGATAGGCATTTCAGATATAGTTACCGATTGGCATTTTAAAAATAGGTGCCGATAGGCATTTCAGATATAGAAGCCAATAGGCATTTCAAATATAGGTGCCGATAGGCATTCCAGATATGGTTGCCGATAGGCATTTCAAATATAGGTGCTGATAGGCGTTTCAGATGTAGTTTCCGATAGGCATTTCAAAAATTGGTGCCTATAGGCATATCAGATATAGGTGCCGATAGGCATTTCAGATATAGTTGCCGATTGGCATTTTAAAAACAGGTGCCGATAGGCATTTCAGATTTAGAAGCCGATAGGTATTTCAAATATAGGTGTCGATAGGCATTTCAGATATGGTTGTCAATAGGCATTTCAAATATAGGAGCAGATAGGCATTTCAGATGTAGTTTCCGAAAGGCATTTTAAAAATAGGTGCAGATAGGCATTTCAGATATAGAAGCCGATAGGTATTTCAAATATAGGTGTCGATAGGCATTTCAGATATGGTTGCCGATAGGCATTTCAAATATTGGTGCTGATAGGCATTTCAGATGTAGTTTCCGATAGGCATTTCAAAAATAGGTGCCGATAGGCATTTCAGATATAGGTGCCGATAAGCATTTCAGATATATTTGCCGATTGGCATTTTAAAAATAGGTGCCGATAGGGATTTCAGATATAGAAGCCGATAGGCATTTTAAATATAGGTGCCGATAGGCATTTCAAATATAGGTGTCGATAGGCATTTCAGATATAAATGCCGAAAGGCATTTCAGATATAGGTGCCGATAGGCATTTCTGATGTGGTTGCCGATAGGCATTTCAAATATAGGTGCTGATAGGCATTTGTGATGTAGTTTCCGATAGGCATTTCAAAAATTGATGCCGATAGGCATTTCAGATATAGGTGCCGATAGGCATTTCAGATATAGTTGCCGATTGGCATTTTAAAAACAGGTGCCGATAGGCATTTCAGATATAGTTGCCAATTGGCATTTTAAAAATAGGGGTCGATAGGCATTTCAGATATAGAAGCCGATAGGCATTTCAAATATACGTGCCGATAGGAATTCCAGATATAGTTGCCGATAGGCATTTCAAATATAGGTGCTGATAGGCATTTCAGATGTAGTTTCCGATAGGCATTTCAAAAATTGGTGCCAATAGGCATTTCAGATATAGGTGCCGATAGGCATTTTAGATATAATTGCCGATTGGCATTTTAAAAATAGGTGCCGATAGGCATTTCAGATATAGAAGCCGATAGGTATTTCAAATATAGGTGTCGATAGGCATTTCAGATATGGTTGCCGATATGCACTTCAATTATAGGTGCTGATAGGTATTTCAGATGTAGTTTCCGATAGGCATTTCAAAAATAGGTCCCGATAGGCATTTCAGATATAGGTGCCGATAAGCATTTCAGATATAGTTGCCGATTGGCATTTTAAAAATAGGTGCCGATAGGCATTTTAGATGTAGTTTCCGATAGGCATTTCAAAAATAGATGCCGATAAGCATTTCAGATATAGGTGCCGATAGGCATATCAGATATAGTTGCCGATAGGCATTTAAAATATAGATGCCGATAGGCATTTCAAATATAGGTGCTGATAGGCATTTCAGATGTAGTTTCCGATAGGCATTTCAAAAATTGGTGCCAATAGGCATTTCAGATATAGGTGCCGATAGGCATTTTAGATATAGTTGCCGATTAGCATTTTAAAAATAGGTGCCGATAGGCATTTCAGATATAGAAGCCGATAGGTATTTCAAATATAGGTGTCGATAGGCATTTCAGATATGGTTGCCGATAGGAACTTCAAATATAGGTGCTAATAGGCATTTCAGATGTAGTTTCCGATAGGCATTTCAAAAATAGGTCCCGATAGGCATTTCAGATATAGGTGCCGATAGGCATTTCAGATATAGTTGCCGATTGGCATTTTAAAAATAGGTGCCGATAGGCATTTTAGATGTAGTTTCCGAGAGGCATTTCAAAAATAGATGCCGATAGGCATTTCAGATATAGGTGCCGATAGGCATATCAGATATAGTTGCCGATAGGCATTTAAAATATAGGTGCCGATAGGCATTTCAAATATAGGTGTCGATAGGCATTTCAGATATAAATGCCGAAAGGCATTTCAGATATAGGTGCCGATAGGCATTTCTGATGTGGATGCCGATAGGCATTTCAAATATAGGTGCTGATAGGCATATCAGATGTAGTTTTCGATAAACATTTCAAAAATAGGTGCCGATAGGCATTTCTGATGTGGTTGCCGATAGGCATTTCAAATATAGGTGCTGATAGGCATTTGTGATGTAGTTTCCGATAGGCATTTCAAAAATAGGTGCCGATGGGCATTTCAGATATAGGTGCCGATAGGCATTTCAGATATAGTTGCCGATTGGCATTTTAAAAACAGGTGCCGATAGGCATTTCAGATATAGTTGCCAATTGGCATTTTAAAAATAGGTGTCGATAGGCATTTCAGATATAGAAGCCGATAGGCATTTCAAATATAGGTGTCGATAGGCATTTCAAATATGGTTGCCGATATGCACTTCAAATATAGGTGATGATAGGCATTTCAGATATAGGTGTCGATAGGCGTTTCAGATATAGGTGTCGATAGGCATTTCAGATATAGGTGTCGATAGGCATTTCAGATATATGTGCCGATAGGCATTTCAGATATAGTTGCCGATTGGCATTTTAAAAATAGGTGCCGATAGGCATTTCAGATATAGAAGCCGATAGGCATTTCAAATATAGGTGCCGATAGGCATTCCAGATATGGTTGCCGATAGGCATTTCAAATATAGGTGCTGATAGGCATTTCAGATGTAGTTTCCGATAGGCATTTCAAAAATAGGTGTCGATAGGCATTTCAGATATAGGTGTCGATAGGCATTTCAGATATAGGTGTCGATAGGCATTTCCGATATAGGTGTCGATAGGCTTTTCAGATATAGGTGTCGATAGGCATTTCAGATATAGGTGTCGATAGGCATTTCAGTTATTTGTGTCGATAGGCATTTCAGATATAGGTGTCGATAGGCATTTCAGATATAGGTGTCGATAGGCATTTCAGATATAGGTGTCGATAGGCATTTCAGATATAGGTGTCGATTGGCATTTCAGATATAGGTGTCGATAGGCATTTTAGATATAGGTGCCGATAGGCATTTCAGATATAGTTGCCGATTGGCATTTTAAAAATAGGTGCCGATAGGCATTTCAGATATAGAAGCCGATAGGCATTTCAAATATAGGTGCCGATAGGCATTCCAGATATGGTTGCCGATAGGCATTTCAAATATAGGTGCTGATAGGCATTTCAGATGTAGTTTCCGATAGGCATTTCAAAAATAGGTGTCGACAGGCATTTCAGATATAGGTGTCGATAGGCATTTTAGATATAGGTGTCGATAGGCATTTCAGATATAGGTGTCGATAGGCATTTCAGATATAGGTGTCGATAGGCATTTCAGATATAGGTGTCGATAGGCATTTCAGATATAGGTGTCGATAGGCATTTCAGATATAGGTGCCGATAGGCATTTCAGATATAGTTGCCGATTCGCATTTTAAAAATAGGTGCCGATAGGCATTTCAGATATAGATGCCGATAGGCATTTCAAATATAGGTGCCGATAGGCATTCCAGATATGGTTGCCGATAGGCATTTCAAATATAGGTGCTGATAGGCATTTCAGATGTAGTTTCCGATAGGCATTTCAAAAATAGGTGTCGATAGGCATTTCAGATATAGGTGTCGATAGGCATTTCAGATATAGGTGTCGATAGGCATTTCAGATATAAGTGTCGATAGGCATTTCAGATATAGGTGTCGATAGGCATTTCAGATATAGGTGTCGATAGGCATTTCAGATATAGGTGTCGATAGGCATTTCAGATATAGGTGTCGATAGGCATTTCAGATATAGGTGTCGATAGGCATTTCAGATATAGGTGTCGATAGGCATTTCAGATATAGGTGTCGATAGGCATTTCAGATATAGGTGTCGATAGGCATTTCAGATATAGGTGTCGATAGGCATTTCAGATATAGGTGTCGATAGGCATTTCAGATATAGGTGTCGATAGGCATTTCAGATATAGGTGTCGATAGGCATTTCAGATATAGGTGTCGAAAGGCATTTCAGATATAGGTGTCGATAGGCAATTCAGATATAGGTGTCGATAGGCATTTCAGATATAGGTGTCGATAGGCATTTCAGATATAGGTGTCGATAGGCATTTCAGATATAGGTGTCGAAAGGCATTTCAGATATAGGTGTCGATAGGCATTTCAGATATAGGTGTCGATAGGCATTTCAGATATAGGTGTCGATAGGCATTTCAGATATAGGTGCCGATAGGCATTTCAGATATAGTTGCCGATTGGCATTTTAAAAATAGGTGCCGATAGGCATTTCAGATATAGAAGCCGGTAGGCATTTCAAATATAGGTGCTGATAGGCATTCCAGATATGGTTGCCGACAGGCATTTCAAATATAGGTGCTGATAGGCATTTCAGATGTAGTTTCCGATAGGCATTTCAAAAATAGGTGTGGATAGGCATTTCAGATATAGGTGTCGATAGGCATTTCAGATATAGGTGTCGATAGGCATTTCAGATATAGGTGTCGATAGGCATTTCAGATATAGGTGTCGATAGGCATTTCAGATATAGGTGTCGATAGGCATTTCAGATATAGGTGTCGATAGGCATTTCAGATATAAGTGTCGATAGGCATTTCAGATATAGGTGTCGATAGGCATTTCAGATAGAGGTGTCGATAGGCATTTCAGATATAGGTGTCGATAGGCATTTCAGATATAGGTGTCGATAGGCATTTCAGATATAGGTGTCGATAGGCATTTCAGATATAGGTGCCGATAGGCATTTCAGATATAGTTGCCGATTGGCATTTTAAAAATAGGTGCCGATAGGCATTTCAGATATAGAAGCCGATAGGCATTTCAAATATAGGTGCCGATAGGCATTCCAGAAATGGTTTCCGATAGGCATTTCAAATGTAGGTGCTGATAGGCATTTCAGATGTAGTTTCCGATAGGCATTTCAAAAATAGGTGTCGATAGGCATTTCAGATATAGGTGTCGATAGGCATTTCAGATATAGGTGTCGATAGGCATTTCAGATATAGGTGTCGATAGGCATTTCAGATATAGGTGTCGATAGGCATTTCAGATATAGGTGTCGATAGGAATTTCAGATATAGGTGTCGATAGGCATTTCAGATATAGGTGTCGATAGGCATTTCAGATATAGGTGCCGATAGGCATTTCAGATATAGTTGCCGATTGGCATTTTAAAAATAGGTGCCGATAGGCATTTTAGATATAGAAGCCGATAGGCATTTCAAATATAGGTGCCGATAGGCATTCCAGATATGGTTGCCGATAGGCATTTCAAATATAGGTGCTGATAGGCATTTCAGATGTAGTTTCCGATAGGCATTTCAAAAATAGGTGTCGATAGGCATTTCAGATATAGGTGTCGGTAGGCATTTCAGATATAGGTGTGGATAGGCATTTCAGATATAGGTGTCGATAGGCATTTCAGATATAGGTGTCGATAGGCATTTCAGATATAGGTGTCGATAGGCATTTCAGATATAAGTGCCGATAGGCATTTCAGATATAGTTGCCGATTAGCATTTTAAAAATAGGTGCCGATAGGCATTTCAGATATAGAAGCCGATAGGCATTTCAAATATAGGTGCCGATAGGCATTCCAGATATGGTTGCCGATAGGCATTTCAAATATAGGTGCTGATAGGCATTTCAGATGTAGTTTCCGATAGGCATTTCAAAAATAGGTGTCGATAGGCATTTCAGATATAGGTGTCGATAGGCATTTCCGATATAGGTGTCGATAGGCATTTTAGATATAGGTGTCGATAGGCATTTCAGATATAGGTGTCGATAGGCATTTCAGATATAGGTGTCGCTAGGCATTTCAGATATAGGTGTCGATAGGCATTTTAGATATAGGTGTCGATAGGCATTTCAGATATAGGTGTCGATAGTCATTTCAGATATAGGTGCCGTTCGGCATTTCAGATATAGTTGCCGATTGGCATTTTAAAAATAGGTGCCGAGAGGCATTTCAGATATAGAAGCCGATAGGCATTTCAAATATAGGTGCCGATAGGCATTCCAGATATGGTTGCCGATAGGCATTTCAAATATAGGTGCTGATAGGCATTTCAGATGTAGTTTCCGATAGGCATTTCAAAAATAGGTGTCGATAGGCATTTCAGATATAGGTGTCGATAGGCATTTCAGATATAGGTGTCGATAGGCATTTCAGATATAGGTGTCGATAGGCATTTCATATATAGGTGTCGATAGGCATTTCAGATATAGGTGTCGATAGGCATTTCAGATATAGGTGTCGATAGGCATTTCAGATATTGGTACCGATAGGCATTTTAGATATAGTTGCCGATTGGCATTTTAAAAATAGGTGCCGATAAGCATTTCAGATATAGAAGCCGATAGGCATTTCAAATATAGGTGCCGATAGGCATTCCAGATATGGTTGCCGATAGGCATTTCAAATATAGGTGCTGATAGGCATTTCAGATGTAGTTTCCGATAGGCATTTCAAAAATAGGTGTCGATAGGCATTTCAGATATAGGTGTCGATAGGCATTTCAGATATAGGTGTCGATAGGCATTTCAGATATAGGTGTCGATAGGCATTTCAGATATAGGTGTCGATAGGCATTTCAGATATAGGTGTCGATAGGCATTTCAGATATAGGTGTCGATAGGCATTTCAGATATAGGTGTCAATAGGCATTTCAGATATAGGTGCCGATAGGCATTTCAGATATAGTTGCCGATTGGCATTTTAAAAATAGGTGCCGATAGGCATTTCAGATATAGAAGCCGATAGGCATTTCAAATATAGGTGCCGATAGGCATTCCAGATATGGTTGCCGATAGGCATTTCAAATATAGGTGCTGATAGGCATTTCAGATGTAATTTCCGATAGGCATTTCAAAAATAGGTGTCGATAGGCATTTCAGATATAGGTGTCGATAGGCATTTCAGATATAGGTGTCGATAGGCATTTTAGATATAGGTGTCGATAGGCATTTCAGATATAGGTGTCGATAGGCATTTCAGATATAGGTGTCGATAGGCATTTCAGATATAGGTGTCGATAGGCATTTCAGATATATATATATATTATGAGCACTGTGGTTGAAACAATAACAATCAAGAAAGCATAGTTACTTCTTACCACAACAGATTTATTCATTGAATGTACATTTCGAGAGCAAAGCTCCCATCTTCAGCAAACACTACACAGTGTAGTGTTTGCTGAAGATGGGAGCTTTGCTCTCGAAATGTACATTCAATGAATAAATCTGTTGTGGTAAGAAGTAACTATGCTTTCTTGATTGTTATTTCAGATATAGGTGTCGATAGGCATTTCAGATATAGGTGCCGATAGGCATTTCAGATATAGTTGCCGATTGGCATTTTAAAAATAGGTGCCGATAGGCATTTCAGATATAGAAGCCGATAGGCATTTCAAATATAGGTGCCGATAGGCATTCCAGATATGGTTGCCGATAGGGATATTAAATATAGGTGCTGATAGGCATTTCAGATGTAGTTTCCGATAGGCATTTCAAAAATAGGTGTCGATAGGCATTTCAGATATAGGTGTCGTAAGCATTTCAGATATAGGTGTCGATAGGCATTTCAGATATAGGTGTCGATAGGCATTTCAGATATAGGTGTCGATAGGCATTTCAGATATAGGTGTCGATAGGCATTTCAGATATAGGTGTCGATAGGCATTTCAGATATAGGTGTCGATAGGCATTTCAGATATAGGTGCCGATAGGCATTTCAGATATAGTTGCCGATTGGCATTTTAAAAATAGGTGCCGATAGGCATTTCAGATATAGAAGCCGATAGGCATTTCAAATATAGGTGCCGATAGGCATTCCATATATGGTTGCCGATAGGCATTTCAAATATAGGTGTCGATAGGCATTTCAGATATAGGTGTCGATAGGCATTTCAGATATAGGTCTCGATAGGCATTTCAGATATAAGTGTCGATAGGCATTTCAGATATAGGTGTCGATAGGCATTTCAGATATAGGTGCCGATAGGCATTACAGATATAGTTGCCGATTGGCATTTTAAAAATAGATGCCGATAGGCATTTCAGATATAGAAGCTGATAGGCATTTCAAATATAGGTGCCGATAGGCATTCCAGATACGGTTGCCGATAGGCATTTCAAATATAGGTGCTGATAGGCATTTCAGATGTAGTTTCCGATAGGCATTTCAAAAATAGGTGTCGATAGGCATTTCAGATATAGGTGTCGATAGGCATTTCAGATATAGGTGTCGATAGGCATTTCAGATATAGGTGTCGATAGGCATTTCAGATATAGGTGCCGATAGGCATTTCAGATATAGTTGCCGATTGGCATTTTAAAAATAGGTGCCGATAGGCATTTCAGATATAGAAGCCGATAGGCATTTCAAATATAGGTGCCGATAGGCATTCCAGATATGGTTGCCGATAGGCATTTCAAAAATAGGTGCTGATAGGCATTTCAGATGTAGTTTCCGATAGGCATTTCAAAAATAGGTGTCGATAGGCATTTCAGATATAGGTGTCGATAGGCATTTCAGATATAGGTGTCGATAGGCATTTCAGATATAGGTGTCGATAGGCATTTCAGATATAGGTGTCGATAGGCATTTCAGATATAGGTGTCAATAGGCATTTCAGATATAGGTGTCGATAGGCATTTCAGATATAGGTGTCGATAGGCATTTCAGATATAGGTGCCGATAGGCATTTCAGATATAGTTGCCGATTGGCATTTTAAAAATAGGTGCCGATTGGCATTTAAAAATAGGTGCCGATAGGCATTTCAGATATAGAAGCCGATAGGCATTTCAAATATAGGTGCCGATAGGCATTCCAGATATGGTTGCCGATAGGCATTTCAAATAAAGGTGCTGATAGGCATTTCAGATGTAGTTTCCGATAGGCATTTCAAAAATAGGTGTCGATAGGCATTTCAGATATAGGTGTCGATAGGCATTTCAGATATAGGTGTCGATAGGCATTTCAGATATAGGTGTCGATAGGCATTTCAGATATAGGTGTCGATAGGCATTTCAGATATAGGTGTCGATAGGCATTTCAGATATAGGTGTCGATAGGCATTTCAGATATAGGTGTCGATAGGCATTTCAGATATAGGTGCCGATAGGCATTTCAGATATAGTTGCCGATTGGCATTTTAAAAATAGGTGCCGATAGGCATTTCAGATATAGATGCCGATAGGCATTTCAAATATAGGTGCCGATAGGCATTCCAGATATGGTTGCCGATAGGCATTTCAAATATAGGTGCTGATAGGCTTTTCAGATGTAGTTTCCGATAGGCATTTCAAAAATAGGTGTCGATAGGCATTTCAGATATAGGTGTCGATAGGCATTTCAGATATAGGTGTCGATAGGCATTTCAGATATAGGTGTCGATAGGCATTTCAGATATAGGTGTCGATAGGCATTTCAGATATAGGTGTCGATAGGCATTTCAGATATAGGTGTCGATAGGCATTTCAGATATAGGTGTCGATAGGCATTTAAGATATAGGTGTCGATAGGCATTTTAGATATAGGTGTCGATAGGCATTTCAGATATAGGTGTCGATAGGCATTTCAGATATAGGTGCCGATAGGCATTTCAGATATAGTTGCCGATTGGCATTTTAAAAATAGGTGCCGATAGGCATTTCAGATATAGAAGCCGATAGGCATTTCAAATATAGGTGCCGATAGGCATTCCAGATATGTTTGCCGATAGGCATTTCAAATATAGGTGCTGATAGGCATTTCAGATGTAGTTTCCGATAGGCATTTCAAAAATAGGTGTCGATAGGCATTTCAGATATAGGTGTCGATAGGCATTTCAGATATAGGTGTCGATAGGCATTTCAGATATAGGTGTCGATAGGCATTTCAGATATAGGTGTCGATAGGCATTTCAGATATAGTTGCCGATAGGCATTTCAGATATAGGTGTCGATAGGCATTTCAGATATAGGTGTCGATAGGCATTTCAGATATAAGTGCCGATAGGCATTTCAGATATAGTTGCCGATTGGCATTTTAAAAATAGGTGCTGATAGGCATTTCAGATATAGAAGCCGATAGGCATTTCAAATATAGGTGCCGATAGGCATTCCAGATATGGTTGCTGATAGGCATTTCAAATATAGGTGCTGATAGGCATTTCAGATGTAGTTTCCGATAGGCATTTCAAAAATAGGTGTCGATAGGCATTTCAGATATAGGTGTCGATAGGCATTTCAGATATAGGTGTCGATAGGCATTTCAGATATAGCTGCCGATTGGCATTTTAAAAATAGGTGCCGATAGGCATTTCAGATATAGAAGCCGATAGGCATTTCAAATATAGATGCCGATAGGCATTCCAGATATGGTTGCCGATAGGAATTTCAAATATAGGTGCTGATAGGCATTTCAGATGTAGTTTCCGATAGGCATTTCAAAAATAGGTGTCGATAGGCATTTCAGATATAGGTGTCGATAGGCATTTCAGATATAGGTGTCGATAGGCATTTCAGATATAGGTGTCGATAGGCATTTCAGATATAGGTGTCGATAGGCATTTCAGATATAGGTGTCGATAGGCATTTCAGATATAGGTGCCGTTCGGCATTTCAGATATAGTTGCCGATTGGCATTTTAAAAATAGGTGCCGATAGGCATTTCAGATATAGAAGCCGATAGGCATTTCAAATATAGGTGCCGATAGGCATTCCAGATATGGTTGCCGATAGGCATTTCAAATATAGGTGCTGATAGGCATTTCAGATGTAGTTTCCGATAGGCATTTCAAAAATAGGTGTCGATAGGCATTTCAGATATAGGTGTCGATAGGCATTTCAGATATAGGTGTCGATAGGCATTTCAGATATAGGTGTCGATAGGCATTTCAGATATAGGTGTCGATAGGCATTTCAGATATAGGTGTCGATAGGCATTTCAGATATAGGTGTCGATAGGCATTTCTGATATAGGTGCCGATAGGCATTTCAGATATAGTTGCCGATTGGCATTTTAAAAATAGGTGCCGATAGGCATTTCAAATATAGAAGCCGATAGGCATTTCAAATATAGGTGCCGATAGGCATTCCAGATATGGTTGCCGATAGGCATTTCAAATATAGGTGCTAATAGGCATTTCAGATGTAGTTTCCGATAGGCATTTCAAAAACAGGTGCCGATAGGCATTTCAGATATAGGTGCCGATAGGCATTTCAGATATAGTTGCCGATTGGCATTTTAAAAATAGGTGCCGATAGGCATTTTAGATGTAGAAGCCGATAGGTATTTCAAATATAGGTGTCGATAGGCATTTCAGATATGGTTGCCGATAGGCATTTCAAATATAGGTGCTAATAGGCATTTCAGATGTAGTTTCCGATAGGCATTTCAAAAACAGGTGCCGATAAGCATTTCAGATATAGGTGCCGATAGGCATTTCAGATATAGTTGCCGATTGGCATTTTAAAAATAGGTGCCGATAGGCATTTTAGATGTAGTTTCCGATAGGCATTTCAAAAATAGGTGCCGATAGGCATTTCAGATATAGGTGCCGATAGGCATATCAGATATAGTTGCCGATAGGCATTTAAAATATAGGTGCCGATAGGCATTTCAAATATAGGTGTCGATAGGCATTTCAGATATAAATGCCGAATGGCATTTCAGATATAGGTACCGATAGGCATTTCTGATGTGGTTCCTGATAGGCATTTCAAATATAGGTGCTGATAGGCATTTCAGATGTAGTTTCCGATAGGCATTTCAAAAATAGGTGCCGATAGGCATTTCAGATATAAATGCCGATAGGCATTTCAGATATAGTTACCGATTGGCATTTTAAAAATAGGTGCCGATAGGCATTTCAGATATAGAAGCCAATAGGCATTTCAAATATAGGTGCCGATAGGCATTCCAGATATGGTTGCCGATAGGCATTTCAAATATAGGTGCTGATAGGCGTTTCAGATGTAGTTTCCGATAGGCATTTCAAAAATTGGTGCCGATAGACATATCAGATATAGGTGCCGATAGGCATTTCAGATATAGTTGCCGATTGGCATTTTAAAAACAGGTGCCGATAGGCATTTCAGATTTAGAAGCCGATAGGTATTTCAAATATAGGTGTCGATAGGCATTTCAGATATGGTTGTCGATAGGCATTTCAAATATAGGAGCAGATAGGCATTTCAGATGTAGTTTCCGAAAGGCATTTTAAAAATAGGTGCCGATAGGCATTTCAGATATAGAAGCCGATAGGTATTTCAAATATAGGTGTCGATAGGCATTTCAGATATGGTTGCCGATAGGCATTTCAAATATTGGTGCTGATAGGCATTTCAGATGTAGTTTCCGATAGGTATTTCAAAAATAGGTGCCGATAGGCATTTCAGATATAGGTGCCGATAGGCATTTCAGATATATTTGCCGATTGGCATTTTAAAAATAGGTGCCGATAGGGATTTCAGATATAGAAGCCGATAGGCATTTCAAATATAGGTGCCGATAGGCATTTCAAATATAGGTGTCGATAGGCATTTCAGATATAAATGCCGAAAGGCATTTCAGATATAGGTGCCGATAGGCATTTCTGATGTGGTTGCCGATAGGCATTTCAAATATAGGTGCTGATAGGCATTTGTGATGTAGTTTCCGATAGGCATTTCAAAAATAGGTGCCGATAGGCATTTTAGATATAGGTGCCGATAGGCATTTAAGATATAGTTGCCGATTGGCATTTTAAAAATAGGTGCCGATAGGCATTTCATATATAGAAGCCGATAGGCATTTCAAATATAGGTGCCGATAGGCATTCCAGATATGGTTGCCGATAGGCATTTCAAATATAGGTGCTGATAGGCATTTCAGATGTAGTTTCCGATAGGCATTTCAAAAATAGGTGCCGATAGGCATTTTAGATATAGGTGCCGATAGGCATTTCAGATATAGATGCCAATTGGCATTTTAAAAATAGGTGCCGATAGGTATTTCAGATATAAGAGCCGATAGGCATTTCAAATATAGGTGCCGATAGGCATTCCAGATATGGTTGCCGATAGGCATTTCAAATATAGGTGCTGATAGGCATTTTAAATGTAGTTTCCGATAGGCATTTCAAAAATTGATGCCGATAGGCATTTCAGATATAGGTGCCGATAGGCATTTCAGATATAGTTGCCGATTGGCATTTTAGAAACAGGTGCCGATAGGCATTTCAGATATAGTTGCCAATTGGCATTTTAAAAATAGGTGTCGATAGGCATTTCAGATATAGAAGCCGATAGGCATTTCAAATATACGTGCCGATAGGCATTCCAGATATAGTTGCCGATAGGCATTTCAAATATAGGTGCTGATAGGCATTTCAGATGTAGTTTCCGATAGGCATTTCAAAAATTGGTGCCAATAGGCATTTCAGATATAGGTGCCGATAGGCATTTTAGATATAGTTGCCGATTGGCATTTTAAAAATAGGTGCCGATAGGCATTTCAGATATAGAAGCCGATAGGTATTTCAAATATAGGTGTCGATAGGCATTTCAGATATGGTTGCCGATATGCACTTCAATTATAGGTGCTGATAGGTATTTCAGATGTAGTTTCCGATAGGCATTTCAAAAATAGGTGCCGATAGGCATTTCAGATATAGAAGCCGATAGGCATTTCAAATATAGGTGCCGATAGGCATTCCAGATATGTTTGCCGATAGGCATTTCAAATATAGGTGCTGATAGGCATTTCAGATGTAGTTTCCGATAGGCATTTCAAAAATAGGTGTCGATAGGCATTTCAGATATAGGTGTCGATAGGCATTTCAGATATAGGTGTCGATAGGCATTTCAGATATAGGTGTCGATAGGCATTTCAGATATAGGTGTCGATAGGCATTTCAGATATAGTTGCCGATAGGCATTTCAGATATAGGTGTCGATAGGCATTTCAGATATAGGTGTCGATAGGCATTTCAGATATAAGTGCCGATAGGCATTTCAGATATAGTTGCCGATTGGCATTTTAAAAATAGGTGCTGATAGGCATTTCAGATATAGAAGCCGATAGGCATTTCAAATATAGGTGCCGATAGGCATTCCAGATATGGTTGCTGATAGGCATTTCAAATATAGGTGCTGATAGGCATTTCAGATGTAGTTTCCGATAGGCATTTCAAAAATAGGTGTCGATAGGCATTTCAGATATAGGTGTCGATAGGCATTTCAGATATAGGTGTCGATAGGCATTTCAGATATAGCTGCCGATTGGCATTTTAAAAATAGGTGCCGATAGGCATTTCAGATATAGAAGCCGATAGGCATTTCAAATATAGATGCCGATAGGCATTCCAGATATGGTTGCCGATAGGAATTTCAAATATAGGTGCTGATAGGCATTTCAGATGTAGTTTCCGATAGGCATTTCAAAAATAGGTGTCGATAGGCATTTCAGATATAGGTGTCGATAGGCATTTCAGATATAGGTGTCGATAGGCATTTCAGATATAGGTGTCGATAGGCATTTCAGATATAGGTGTCGATAGGCATTTCAGATATAGGTGTCGATAGGCATTTCAGATATAGGTGCCGTTCGGCATTTCAGATATAGTTGCCGATTGGCATTTTAAAAATAGGTGCCGATAGGCATTTCAGATATAGAAGCCGATAGGCATTTCAAATATAGGTGCCGATAGGCATTCCAGATATGGTTGCCGATAGGCATTTCAAATATAGGTGCTGATAGGCATTTCAGATGTAGTTTCCGATAGGCATTTCAAAAATAGGTGTCGATAGGCATTTCAGATATAGGTGTCGATAGGCATTTCAGATATAGGTGTCGATAGGCATTTCAGATATAGGTGTCGATAGGCATTTCAGATATAGGTGTCGATAGGCATTTCAGATATAGGTGTCGATAGGCATTTCAGATATAGGTGTCGATAGGCATTTCAGATATAGGTGTCGATAGGCATTTCAGATATAGGTGTCGATAGGCATTTCTGATATAGGTGCCGATAGGCATTTCAGATATAGTTGCCGATTGGCATTTTAAAAATAGGTGCCGATAGGCATTTCAAATATAGAAGCCGATAGGCATTTCAAATATAGGTGCCGATAGGCATTCCAGATATGGTTGCCGATAGGCATTTCAAATATAGGTGCTAATAGGCATTTCAGATGTAGTTTCCGATAGGCATTTCAAAAACAGGTGCCGATAGGCATTTCAGATATAGGTGCCGATAGGCATTTCAGATATAGTTGCCGATTGGCATTTTAAAAATAGGTGCCGATAGGCATTTTAGATGTAGAAGCCGATAGGTATTTCAAATATAGGTGTCGATAGGCATTTCAGATATGGTTGCCGATAGGCATTTCAAATATAGGTGCTAATAGGCATTTCAGATGTAGTTTCCGATAGGCATTTCAAAAACAGGTGCCGATAAGCATTTCAGATATAGGTGCCGATAGGCATTTCAGATATAGTTGCCGATTGGCATTTTAAAAATAGGTGCCGATAGGCATTTTAGATGTAGTTTCCGATAGGCATTTCAAAAATAGGTGCCGATAGGCATTTCAGATATAGGTGCCGATAGGCATATCAGATATAGTTGCCGATAGGCATTTAAAATATAGGTGCCGATAGGCATTTCAAATATAGGTGTCGATAGGCATTTCAGATATAAATGCCGAATGGCATTTCAGATATAGGTACCGATAGGCATTTCTGATGTGGTTCCTGATAGGCATTTCAAATATAGGTGCTGATAGGCATTTCAGATGTAGTTTCCGATAGGCATTTCAAAAATAGGTGCCGATAGGCATTTCAGATATAAATGCCGATAGGCATTTCAGATATAGTTACCGATTGGCATTTTAAAAATAGGTGCCGATAGGCATTTCAGATATAGAAGCCAATAGGCATTTCAAATATAGGTGCCGATAGGCATTCCAGATATGGTTGCCGATAGGCATTTCAAATATAGGTGCTGATAGGCGTTTCAGATGTAGTTTCCGATAGGCATTTCAAAAATTGGTGCCGATAGACATATCAGATATAGGTGCCGATAGGCATTTCAGATATAGTTGCCGATTGGCATTTTAAAAACAGGTGCCGATAGGCATTTCAGATTTAGAAGCCGATAGGTATTTCAAATATAGGTGTCGATAGGCATTTCAGATATGGTTGTCGATAGGCATTTCAAATATAGGAGCAGATAGGCATTTCAGATGTAGTTTCCGAAAGGCATTTTAAAAATAGGTGCCGATAGGCATTTCAGATATAGAAGCCGATAGGTATTTCAAATATAGGTGTCGATAGGCATTTCAGATATGGTTGCCGATAGGCATTTCAAATATTGGTGCTGATAGGCATTTCAGATGTAGTTTCCGATAGGTATTTCAAAAATAGGTGCCGATAGGCATTTCAGATATAGGTGCCGATAGGCATTTCAGATATATTTGCCGATTGGCATTTTAAAAATAGGTGCCGATAGGGATTTCAGATATAGAAGCCGATAGGCATTTCAAATATAGGTGCCGATAGGCATTTCAAATATAGGTGTCGATAGGCATTTCAGATATAAATGCCGAAAGGCATTTCAGATATAGGTGCCGATAGGCATTTCTGATGTGGTTGCCGATAGGCATTTCAAATATAGGTGCTGATAGGCATTTGTGATGTAGTTTCCGATAGGCATTTCAAAAATAGGTGCCGATAGGCATTTTAGATATAGGTGCCGATAGGCATTTAAGATATAGTTGCCGATTGGCATTTTAAAAATAGGTGCCGATAGGCATTTCATATATAGAAGCCGATAGGCATTTCAAATATAGGTGCCGATAGGCATTCCAGATATGGTTGCCGATAGGCATTTCAAATATAGGTGCTGATAGGCATTTCAGATGTAGTTTCCGATAGGCATTTCAAAAATAGGTGCCGATAGGCATTTTAGATATAGGTGCCGATAGGCATTTCAGATATAGATGCCAATTGGCATTTTAAAAATAGGTGCCGATAGGTATTTCAGATATAAGAGCCGATAGGCATTTCAAATATAGGTGCCGATAGGCATTCCAGATATGGTTGCCGATAGGCATTTCAAATATAGGTGCTGATAGGCATTTTAAATGTAGTTTCCGATAGGCATTTCAAAAATTGATGCCGATAGGCATTTCAGATATAGGTGCCGATAGGCATTTCAGATATAGTTGCCGATTGGCATTTTAGAAACAGGTGCCGATAGGCATTTCAGATATAGTTGCCAATTGGCATTTTAAAAATAGGTGTCGATAGGCATTTCAGATATAGAAGCCGATAGGCATTTCAAATATACGTGCCGATAGGCATTCCAGATATAGTTGCCGATAGGCATTTCAAATATAGGTGCTGATAGGCATTTCAGATGTAGTTTCCGATAGGCATTTCAAAAATTGGTGCCAATAGGCATTTCAGATATAGGTGCCGATAGGCATTTTAGATATAGTTGCCGATTGGCATTTTAAAAATAGGTGCCGATAGGCATTTCAGATATAGAAGCCGATAGGTATTTCAAATATAGGTGTCGATAGGCATTTCAGATATGGTTGCCGATATGCACTTCAATTATAGGTGCTGATAGGTATTTCAGATGTAGTTTCCGATAGGCATTTCAAAAATAGGTCCCGATAGGCATTTCAGATATAGGTGCCGATAAGCATTTCAGATATAGTTGCCGATTGGCATTTTAAAAATAGGTGCCGATAGGCATTTTAGATGTAGTTTCCGATAGGCATTTCAAAAATAGATGCCGATAGGCATTTCAGATATAGGTGCCGATAGGCATATTAGACATAGTTGCCGATAGGCATTTAAAATATAGGTGCCGATAGGCATTTCAAATATAGGTGCTGATAGGCATTTCAGATGTAGTTTCCGATAGGCATTTCAAAAATTGGTGCCAATAGGCATTTCAGATATAGGTGCCGATAGGCATTTTAGATATAATTGCCGATTAGCATTTTAAAAATAGGTGCCGATAGGCATTTCAGATATGGTTGCCGATAGGCACTTCAAATATAGGTGCTGATAGGCATTTCAGATGTAGTTTCCGATAGGCATTTCAAAAATAGGTCCCGATAGGCATTTCAGATATAGGTGCCGATAGGCATTTCAGATATAGTTGCCGATTGGCATTTTAAAAATAGGTGCCGATAGGCATTTTAGATGTAGTTTCCGAGAGGCATTTCAAAAATAGATGCCGATAGGCATTTCAGATATAAGTGCCGATAGGCATATCGGATATAGTTGCCGATAGGCATTTAAAATATAGGTGCCGATAGGCATTTCAAATATAGGTGTCGATAGGCATTTCAGATATAAATGCCGAAAGGCATTTCAGATATAGGTGCCGATAGGCATTTCTGATGTGGATGCCGATAGGCATTTCAAATATAGGTGCTGATAGGCATATCAGATGTAGTTTTCGATAAACATTTCAAAAATAGGTGCCGATAGGCATTTCAGATATAGGTGCCGATAGGCACTTCAGATATAGTTGCCGATTGGCATTTTAAAAATAAGTGTCGATAGGTATTTCAGTTATAGATGCCGATAGGCATTTCAAATATAGGTGCCGATAGGCATTCCAGATATGGTTGCCGATAGGCATTTCAAATATAGGTGCTGATAGGCATTCCAGATGTAGTTTCCGATAGGCATTTCAGATATAGGTGCCGATAGGCATATCAGATATAGTTGCCGATAGGCATTTAAAATATAGGTATCGATAGGCATTTCAAATATAGGTGTCGATAGGCATTTCAGATATAGAAGTCGATAGGCATTTCAAATATAGGTGCCGATAGGCATTCCAAATATGGTTGCCGATAGGCATTTCAAATATAGGTGCTGATAGGTATTTCAGATGTAGTTTCCGATAGGCATTTCAAAAATAGGTGCCGATAGGCATTTCAGATATAGGTGCCGATAGGCATTTCAGATATAGTTGCCGATTGGCATTTTAAAAACAGGTGCCGATAGGCATTTCAGATATAGTTGCCAATTGGCATTTTAAAAATAGGAGTCGATAGGCATTTCAGATATAGAAGCCGATAGGCATTTCAAATATAGGTGTCGATAGGCATTTCAGATATGGTTGCCGATATGCACTTCAAATATAGGTGATGATAGGCATTTCAGATATAGGTGTCGATAGGCGTTTCAGATATAGGTGTCGATAGGCATTTCAGATATAGGTGTCGATAGGCATTTAAGATATAGGTGCCGATAGGCATTTCAAATATAGTTGCCGATTAGCATTTTAAAAATAGGTGCCGATAGGCAATTCAGATATAGAAGCCGATAGGCATTTCAAATATAGGTGCCGATAGGCATTCCAGATATGGTTGCCGATAGGCATTTCAAATATAGGTGCTGATAGGCATTTCAGATGTAGTTTCCGATAGGCATTTCAAAAATAGGTGTCGATAGGCATTTCAGATATAGTTGTCGATAGGCATTTCAGATATAGGTGTCGATAGGCATTTCCGATATAGGTGTCGATAGGCTTTTCAGATATAGGTGTCGATAGGCATTTCAGATATAGGTGTCGATAGGCATTTCAGATATTTGTGTCGATAGGCATTTCAGATATAGGTGTCGATAGGCATTTCAGATATAGGTGTCGATAGGCATTTCAGATATAGGTGTCGATAGGCATTTCAGATATAGGTGTCGATAGGCATTTCAGATATAGGTGTCGATAGGCATTTCAGATATAGGTGTCGATAGGCATTTCAGACATAGGTGTCGATAGGCATTTCAGATATAGGTGCCGATAGGCATTTCAGATATAGTTGCCGATTGGCATTTTAAAAATAGGTGCCGATAGGCATTTCAGATATAGAAGCCGATAGGCATTTCAAATATAGGTGCCGATAGGCATTCCAGATATGGTTGCCGATAGGCATTTCAAATATAGGTGCTGATATGCATTTCAGATGTAGTTTCCGAGAGGCATTTCAAAAATAGGTGTCGATAGGCATTTCAGATATAGGTGTCGTAGGCATTTCAGATATAGGTGTCGATAGGCATTTCAGAAATAGGTGTCGATAGGCATTTCAGATATAGGTGTCGATAGGCATTTCAGATATAGGTGTCGATAGGCATTTCAGATATAGGTGTCGATAGGCATTTCAGATATAGGTGTCGATAGGCATTTCAGATATAGGTGCCGATAGGCATTTCAGATATAGTTGCCGATTGGCATTTTAAAAATAGGTGCCGATAGGCATTTCAGATATAGAAGCCGATAGGCATTTCAAATATAGGTGCCGATAGGCATTCCAGATATGGTTGCCGATAGGCATTTCAAATATAGGTGCTGATAGGCATTTCAGATGTAGTTTCCGATAGGCATTTCAAAAATAGGTGTCGATAGGCATTTCAGATATAGGTGTCGATAGGCATTTCAGATATAGGTGTCGATAGGCATTTCAGATATAGGTGTCGTAGGCATTTCAGATATAGGTGTCGATAGGCATTTCAGATATAGGTGTCGATAGGCATTTCAGATATAGGTGTCGATAGGCATTTCAGATATAGGTGTCGATAGGCATTTCAGATATAGGTGTCGATAGGCATTTCAGATATAGGTGTCGATAGGCATTTCAGATATAGGTGTCGATAGGCATTTCAGATATAGGTGCCGATAGGCATTTCAGATATAGGTGTCAATAGGCATTTCAGATATAGGTGCCGATAGGCATTTCAGATATAGTTGCCGATTGGCATTTTAAAAATAGGTGCCGATAGGCATTTCAGATATAGAAGCCGATAGGCATTTCAAATATAGGTGCCGATAGGCATTCCAGATATGGTTGCCGATAGGCATTTCAAATATAGGTGCTAATAGGCATTTCAGATGTAGTTTCCGATAGGCATTTCAAAAACAGGTGCCGATAGGCATTTCAGATATAGGTGCCGATAGGCATTTCAGATATAGTTGCCGATTGGCATTTTAAAAATAGGTGCCGATAGGCATTTTAGATGTAGAAGCCGATAGCTATTTCAAATATAGGTGTCGATAGGCATTTCAGATATGGTTGCCGATAGGCATTTCAAATATAGGTGCTAATAGGCATTTCAGATGTAGTTTCCGATAGGCATTTCAAAAACAGGTGCCGATAGGCATTTCAGATATAGGTGCCGATAGGCATATCAGATATAGTTGCCGATAGGCATTTAAAATATAGGTGCCGATAGGCATTTCAAATATAGGTGTCGATAGGCATTTCAGATATAAATGCCGAATGGCATTTCAGATATATGTACCGATAGGCATTTCTGATGTGGT
Source organism: Venustoraphidia nigricollis (assembly GCA_034508555.1). NCBI lineage: Eukaryota > Metazoa > Arthropoda > Insecta > Raphidioptera > Raphidiidae > Venustoraphidia > Venustoraphidia nigricollis. Next base: position 70,165 of record JAVRKA010000612.1, read on the forward strand.
TCCTGATAGGCATTTCAAATATAGGTGCTGATAGGCATTTCAGATGTAGTTTCCGATAGGCATTTCAAAAATAGGTGCCGATAGGCATTTCAGATATAAATGCCGATAGGCATTTCAGATATAGTTACCGATTGGCATTTTAAAAATAGGTGCCGATAGGCATTTCAGATATAGAAGCCAATAGGCATTTCAAATATAGGTGCCGATAGGCATTCCAGATATGGTTGCCGATAGGCATTTCAAATATAGGTGCTGATAGGCGTTTCAGATGTAGTTTCCGATAGGCATTTCAAAAATTGGTGCCGATAGGCATATCAGATATAGGTGCCGATAGGCATTTCAGATATAGTTGCCGATTGGCATTTTAAAAACAGGTGCCGATAGGCATTTCAGATTTAGAAGCCGATAGGTATTTCAAATATAAGTGTCGATAGGCATTTCAGATATGGTTGTCGATAGGCATTTCAAATATAGGAGCAGATAGGCATTTCAGATTTAGTTTCCGAAAGGCATTTTAAAAATAGGTGCCGATAGGCATTTCAGATATAGAAGCCGATAGGTATTTCAAATATAGGTGTCGATAGGCATTTCAGATATGGTTGCCGATAGGCATTTCAAATATTGGTGCTGATAGGCATTTCAGATGTAGTTTCCGATAGGTATTTCAAAAATAGGTGCCGATAGGCATTTCAGATATAGGTGCCGATAGGCATTTCAGATATATTTGCCGATTGGCATTTTAAAAATAGGTGCCGATAGGGATTTCAGATATAGAAGCCGATAGGCATTTCAAATATAGGTGCCGATAGGCATTTCAAATATAGGTGTCGATAGGCATTTCAGATATAAATGCCGAAAGGCATTTCAGATATAGGTGCCGATAGGCATTTCTGATGTGGTTGCCGATAGGCATTTCAAATATAGGTGCTGATAGGCATTTGTGATGTAGTTTCCGATAGGCATTTCAAAAATAGGTGCCGATAGGCATTTTAGATATAGGTGCCGATAGGCATTTAAGATATAGTTGCCGATTGGCATTTTAAAAATAGGTGCCGATAGGCATTTCAGATATAGAAGCCGATAGGCATTTCAAATATAGGTGCCGATAGGCATTCCAGATATGGTTGCCGATAGGCATTTCAAATATAGGTGCTGATAGGCATTTCAGATGTAGTTTCCGATAGGCATTTCAAAAATAGGTGCCGATAGGCATTTTAGATATAGGTGCCGATAGGCATTTAAGATATAGTTGCCGATTGGCATTTTAAAAATAGGTGCCGATAGGCATTTCAGATATAGAAGCCGATAGGCATTTCAAATATAGGTGCCGATAGGCATTCCAGATATGGTTGCCGATAGGCATTTCAAATATAGGTGCTGATAGGCATTTCAGATGTAGTTTCCGATAGGCATTTCAAAAATAGGTGTCGATAGGCATTTCAGATATAGGTGTCGATAGGCATTTCAGATAAAGGTGTCGATAGGCATTTCCGATATAGGTGTCGATAGGCTTTTCAGATATAGGTGTCGATAGGCATTTCAGATATAGGTGTCGATAGGCATTTCAGATATTTGTGTCGATAGGCATTTCAGATATAGGTGTCGATAGGCATTTCAGATATAGGTGTCGATAGGCATTTCAGATATAGGTGTCGATAGGCATTTCAGATATAGGTGTCGATAGGCATTTCAGATATAGGTGTCGATTGGCATTTCAGATATAGGTGTCGATAGGCATTTCAGATATGGTTGCCGATAGGCACTTTAAATATAGGTGCTGATAGGCATTTCAGATGTAGTTTCCGATAGGCATTTCAAAAATAGGTCCCGATAGGCATTTCAGATATAGGTGCCGATAGGCATTTCAGATATAGTTGCCGATTGGCATTTTAAAAATAGGTGCCGATAGGCATTTCAAATATAGGTGTCGATAGGCATTTCAGATATAAATGCCGAAAGGCATTTCAGATATAGGTGCCGATAGGCATTTCTGATGTGGATGCCGATAGGCATTTCAAATATAGGTGCTGATAGGCATATCAGATGTAGTTTTCGATAAACATTTCAAAAATAGGTGCCGATAGGCATTTCAGATATAGAAGCCGATAGGCATTTCAAATATAGGTGCCGATAGGCATTCCAGATATGGTTGCCGATAGGCATTTCAAATATAGGTGCTGATAGGCATTTCAGATGTAGTTTCCGATAGGCATTTCAAAAATAGGTGTCGATAGGCATATCAGATATAGGTGTCGTAGGCATTTCAGATATAGGTGTCGATAGGCATTTCAGAAATAGGTGTCGATAGGCATTTCAGATATAGGTGTCGATAGGCATTTCAGATATAGGTGTCGATAGGCATTTCAGATATACGTGTCGATAGGCATTTCAGATATAGGTGTCGATAGGCATTTCAGATATAGGTGCCGATAGGCATTTCAGATATAGTTGCCGATTGGCATTTTAAAAATAGGTGCCGATAGGCATTTCAGATATAGAAGCCGATAGGCATTTCAAATATAGGTGCCGATAGGCATTCCAGATATGGTTGCCGATAGGCATTTCAAATATAGGTGCTGATAGGCATTTCAGATGTAGTTTTTGATAGGCATTTCAAAAATAGGTGTCGATAGGCATTTCAGATATAGGTGTCGATAGGCATTTCAGATATAGGTGTCGATAGGCATTTCAGATATAGGTGTCGTAGGCATTTCAGATATAGGTGTCGATAGGCATTTCAGATATAGGTGTCGATAGGCATTTCAGATATAGGTGTCGATAGGCATTTCAGATATAGGTGTCGATAGGCATTTCAGATATAGGTGTCGATAGGCATTTCAGATATAGGTGTCGATAGGCATTTCAGATATAGGTGTCGATAGGCATTTCAGATATAGGTGCCGATAGGCATTTCAGATATAGTTGCCGATTGGCATTTTAAAAATAGGTGCCGATAGGCATTTCAGATATAGAAGCCGATAGGCATTTCAAATATAGGTGCCGATAGGCATTCCAGATATGGTTGCCGATAGGCATTTCAAATATAGGTGCTGATAGGCATTTCAGATGTAGTTTCCGATAGGCATTTCAAAAATAGGTGTCGATAGGCATTTCAGATATAGGTGTCGATAGGCATTTCAGATATAGGTGTCGATAGGCATTTCAGATATAGGTGTCGATAGGCATTTCAGATATAGGTGTCGATAGGCATTTCAGATATAGGTGTCGATAGGCATTTCAGATATAGGTGTCGATAGGCATTTCAGATATAGGTGTCGATAGGCATTTCAGATATAGGTGTCGATAGGCATTTCAGATATAGGTGCCGATAGGCATTTCAGATATAGTTGCCGATTGGCATTCTAAAAATAGGTGCCGATAGGCATTTCAGATATAGAAGCCGATAGGCATTTCAAATATAGGTGCCGATAGGCATTCCAGATATGGTTGCCGATAGGCATTTCAAATATAGGTGCTAATAGGCATTTCAGATGTAGTTTCCGATAGGCATTTCAAAACAGGTGCCGATAGGCATCTCAGATATAGGTGCCGATAGGCATTTCAGATATAGTTGCCGATTGGCATTTTAAAAATAGGTGCCGATAGGCATTTTAGATGTAGAAGCCGATAGGTATTTCAAATATAGGTGTCGATAGGCATTTCAGATATGGTTGCCGATAGGCATTTCAAATATAGGTGCTAATAGGCATTTCAGATGTAGTTTCCGATAGGCATTTCAAAAACAGGTGCCGATAAGCATTTTAGATATAGGTGCCGATAGGCATTTCAGATATAGTTGCCGATTGGCATTTTAAAAATAGGTGCCGATAGGCATTTTAGATGTAGTTTCCGATAGGCATTTCAAAAATAGGTGCCGATAGGCATTTCAGATATAGGTGCCGATAGGCATATCGGATATAGTTGCCGATAGGCATTTAAAATATAGATGCCGATAGGCATTTCAAATATAGGTGTCGATAGGCATTTCAGATATAAATGCCGAATGGCATTTCAGATATAGGTACCGATAGGCATTTCTGATGTGGTTCCTGATAGGCATTTCAAATATAGGTGCTGATAGGCATTTCAGATGTAGTTTCCGATAGGCATTTCAAAAATAGGTGCCGATAGGCATTTCAGATATAAATGCCGATAGGCATTTCAGATCTAGTTACCGATTGGCATTTTAAAAATAGGTGCCGATAGGCATTTCAGATATAGAAGCCAATAGGCATTTCAAATATAGGTGCCGATAGGCATTCCAGATATGGTTGCCGATAGGCATTTCAAATATAGGTGCTGATAGGCGTTTCAGATGTAGTTTCCGATAGGCATTTCAAAAATTGGTGCCGATAGGCATATCAGATATAGGTGCCGATAGGCATTTCAGATATAGTTGCCGATTGGCATTTTAAAAACAGGTGCCGATAGGCATTTCAGATTTAGAAGCCGATAGGTATTTCAAATATAGGTGTCGATAGGCATTTCAGATATGGTTGTCGATAGGCATTTCAAATATAGGAGCAGATAGGCATTTCAGATGTAGTTTCCGAAAGGCATTTTAAAAATAGGTGCCGATAGGCATTTCAGATATAGAAGCCGATAGGTATTTCAAATATAGGTGTCGATAGGCATTTCAGATATGGTTGCCGATAGGCATTTCAAATATTGGTGCTGATAGGCATTTCAGATGTAGTTTCCGATAGGTATTTCAAAAATAGGTGCCGATAGGCATTTCAGATATAGGTGCCGATAGGCATTTCAGATATATTTGCCGATTGGCATTTTAAAAATAGGTGCCGATAGGGATTTCAGATATAGAAGCCGATAGGCATTTCAAATATAGGTGCCGATAGGCATTTCAAATATAGGTGTCGATAGGCATTTCAGATATAAATGCCGAAAGGCATTTCAGATATAGGTGCCGATAGGCATTTCTGATGTGGTTGCCGATAGGCATTTCAAATATAGGTGCTGATAGGCATTTGTGATGTAGTTTCCGATAGGCATTTCAAAAATAGGTGCCGATAGGCATTTTAGATATAGGTGCCGATAGGCATTTAAGATATAGTTGCCGATTGGCATTTTAAAAATAGGTGCCGATAGGCATTTCAGATATAGAAGCCGATAGGCATTTCAAATATAGGTGCCGATAGGCATTCCAGATATGGTTGCCGATAGGCATTTCAAATATAGGTGCTGATAGGCATTTCAGATGTAGTTTCCGATAGGCATTTCAAAAATAGGTGCCGATAGGCATTTTAGATATAGGTGCCGATAGGCATTTCAGATATAGATGCCAATTGGCATTTTAAAAATAGGTGCCGATAGGTATTTCAGATATAAGAGCCGATAGGCATTTCAAATATAGGTGCCGATAGGCATTCCAGATATGGTTGCCGATAGGCATTTCAAATATAGGTGCTGATAGGCATTTTAAATGTAGTTTCCGATAGGCATTTCAAAAATTGATGCCGATAGGCATTTCAGATATAGGTGCCGATAGGCATTTCAGATATAGTTGCCGATTGGCATTTTAAAAACAGGTGCCGATAGGCATTTCAGATATAGTTGCCAATTGGCATTTTAAAAATAGGTGTCGATAGGCATTTCAGAGATAGAAGCCGATAGGCATTTCAAATATACGTGCCGATAGGCATTCCAGATATAGTTGCCGATAGGCATTTCAAATATAGGTGCTGATAGGCATTTCAGATGTAGTTTCCGATAGGCATTTCAAAAATTGGTGCCAATAGGCATTTCAGATATAGGTGCCGATAGGCATTTTAGATATAGTTGCCGATTGGCATTTTAAAAATAGGTGCCGATAGGCATTTCAGATATAGAAGCCGATAGGTATTTCAAATATAGGTGTCGATAGGCATTTCAGATATGGTTGCCGATATGCACTTCAATTATAGGTGCTGATAGGTATTTCAGATGTAGTTTCCGATAGGCATTTCAAAAATAGGTCCCGATAGGCATTTCAGATATAGGTGCCGATAAGCATTTCAGATATAGTTGCCGATTGGCATTTTAAAAATAGGTGCCGATAGGCATTTTAGATGTAGTTTCCGATAGGCATTTCAAAAATAGATGCCGATAGGCATTTCAGATATAGGTGCCGATAGGCATATTAGATATAGTTGCCGATAGGCATTTAAAATATAGGTGCCGATAGGCATTTCAAATATAGGTGCTGATAGGCATTTCAGATGTAGTTTCCGATAGGCATTTCAAAAATTGGTGCCAATAGGCATTTCAGATATAGGTGCCGATAGGCATTTTAGATATAATTGCCGATTAGCATTTTAAAAATAGGTGCCGATAGGCATTTCAGATATAGAAGCCGATAGGTATTTCAAATATAGGTGTCGATAGGCATTTCAGATATGGTTGCCGATAGGCACTTCAAATATAGGTGCTGATAGGCATTTCAGATGTAGTTTCCGATAGGCATTTCAAAAATAGGTCCCGATAGGCATTTCAGATATAAGTGCCGATAGGCATTTCAGATATAGTTGCCGATTGGCATTTTAAAAATAGGTGCCGATAGGCATTTTAGATGTAGTTTCCGAGAGGCATTTCAAAAATAGATGCCGATAGGCATTTCAGATATAAGTGCCGATAGGCATATCAGATATAGTTGCCGATAGGCATTTAAAATATAGGTGCCGATAGGCATTTCTGATGTGGATGCCGATAGGCATTTCAAATATAGGTGCTGATAGGCATATCAGATGTAGTTTTCGATAAACATTTCAAAAATAGGTGCCGATAGGCATTTCAGATATAGGTGCCGATAGGCACTTCAGATATAGTTGCCGATTGGCATTTTAAAAATAAGTGTCGATAGGTATTTCAGTTATAGATGCCGATAGGCATTTCAAATATAGGTGCCGATAGGCATTCCAGATATGGTTGCCGATAGGCATTTCAAATATAGGTGCCGATAGGCATTCCAGATATGGTTGCCGATAGGCATTTCAAATATAGGTGCTGATAGGCATTTCAGATGTAGTTTCCGATAGGCATTTCAAAAATAGGTGTCGATAGGCATTTCAGATATAGTTGTCGATAGGCATTTCAGATATAGGTGTCGATAGGCATTTCAGATATAGGTGTCGATAGGCATTTCAGATATAGGTGTCGATAGGCATTTCAGATATAGGTGTCGATAGGCATTTCAGATATAGGTGTCGATAGGCATTTCAGATATAGGTGTCGATAGGCATTTCAGATATAGGTGCCGATAGGCATTTCAGATATAGTTGCCGATTGGCATTTTAAAAATAGGTGCCGATAGGCATTTCAGATATAGATGCCGATAGGCATTTCAAATATAGGTGCCGATAGGCATTCCAGATATGGTTGCCGATAGGCATTTCAAATATAGGTGCTGATAGGCTTTTCAGATGTAGTTTCCGATAGGCATTTCAAAAATAGGTGTCGATAGGCATTTCAGATATAGGTGTCCGATAGGCATTTCAGATATAGGTGTCGATAGGCATTTCAGATATAGGTGTCGATAGGCATTTCAGATATAGGTGTCGATAGGCATTTCAGATATAGGGGTCGATAGGCATTTCAGATATAGGTGTCGATAGGCATTTC